>WOXC01007828.1:0-258858 GCA_011680675.1 Gymnobelideus leadbeateri | reverse complement strand
AAAAAAAAAACACTAGAAAGTATAGGAATAAATGGAGCCTTCCTTAAAATAGTTGCTAGCATCTATCTAAAACCATCAGCAAGTATTATATGCAATGGGGATAAACTAGAAGCCTTTCCAATAAGATCAGGAGTGAAACAAGGGCGTCCACTATCACCCCTCTTATTCAATCTGGTACTAGAAATGTTAGCAGTAGCAATTAGAGAAGAAAAAGAAATCAAAGGAATCAAATTAGGCAAAGAAATGACCAAGCTGTCACTCTTTGCAGATGATATGATGATATACTTAGAGAATCCTAGAGAATCAAGTAAAAAATTACTTGAGACAATAAATAAATTTGGCAAAGTTGCAGAATATAAAATAAACCCACATAAATCCTCAGCATTCCTGTACATCTCTAATAAAACTCAACAGCAAGAGATAGAAAGAGAAATCCCATTTAAAGTCATTGTAGACATTATAAAATATTTGGGAATCTACTTGCCAAAACAAACCCAGAATCTGTATGATCACAACTACAAAACACTTCTCACACAAATAAAAGCAGATCTAAATAGTTGGAAAAATATCAATTGCTCATGGCTGGGTTGAGCTAATATAATAAAAATGACAATTTTACCCAAACTAAACTATATATTTAGTGCCATACCAATCAATTTACCAAAAAACTACTTTCTAGAGTTAGACAGAATAATAACAAAATTTATTTGGAAAAACAAACGGTCTAGAATATCAAGGGAATTAATGAAAATAAACGCTAGGGAAGGTGGACTAGCTATGCCAGATCTTAATCTGTATTATACAGCAGCAGTCATCAAAACTGCTTGGTACTGGCAGAGGTGTAGAGTAGTGGATCAATGGAATAGATTAGGTGCAGGAGACCCAGCAGTTAATGAATATAGCAATCTATTGTTCGATAAGCCCAAAGACCCCAGTTTTTGGGATAAAAATGCACTATTTGACAAAAACTGCTGGGAAAACTGGAATACAGTATGGAAGAAACTGGGCATAGATCATTATCTAACACCATATACCAAAATCAAGTCCAAATGGGTGCATGATCTAGGTGTAAAGGATGATACTGTAAGCAATTTGGGAAAGCAAGGAAGAGTTTACCTGACAGATCTGTGGAGAGGGGAAGATTTTAGGACCAAACAAGAATTAGAGAGCATTATAAAATGCAAAATGGATAATTTTGATTACATTAAATTGAAAACCTTCTGCACAAACAAAGCCAATGTAACCAAGATCAAGAGGGAGGTGGGAAATTGTGAAAGAATTTTTACAACTTGTGTCTCTGATCAAGGACTAATTTCTAAAATTTATAGAGAATTGAGCCAAATCTATATGAATACAAGTCATTCCCCAATTGAGAAATGGTCAATGGATATGAATAGGAAGTTTTCAGAGAAAGAAATTAAAGATATCTATAAGCATATGAAGAAATGCTCTAAATCACTATTAATCAGAGAAATGCAAATCAAAACAACTCTGAGATACCACATCTCTCCAGTCAGATTGGCTAAGATGACAAAACAAGAAAGTGACAAATGCTGGAGAGGATGTGGACAAATTGGAACACTAATACATTGCTGGTGGAGTCGTGAACTTATCCAACCATTCTGGAGAGCAATCTGGAATTATGCCCAAAGGATTATAAATAATTTCATACCCTTTGACCCAACAATACCACTTCTAGGGTTATATCCCAAAGAGATCATAGAAGTGGAAGACCCATATGTACAAAAATATTTTTAGCAGCCCTTTTTGTGGTTGCAAAGAATTGGAAACTGAAGGGGTGCCCACCAATTGGGGAATGGCTAAACAAGTTGTGGTATATGAATGTAATGGAATATTATTGTGCTATAAGAAATGAGGAGGTGACGGATTTCATAATTACCTGGAGAGACTTATACAAACTGATGCTGAGCGAGAAGAGTAGAATCAGAAGAAATCTGTATACAATCAGACATACCATATCTGTGACGACCAACTATGACAGACTGGACTCTTTTCAGCAATGCAGTGATATAAGTTAATCCCGAAAGACTTAAGAAAGTAAGAAATGCCCCATCCAGAGATATAACTAGAAAGAACTGAACCTGAATCGTGATGGAAGCAAACTAAATGATCTTGTTCTTTTCATTGTTTGGTTTTACTTCTTCCTTACCATCTTTCATCCCACCTAGTACAATACGCCTTTGTAATTGGAATAATGTCTAATATGAATGCATTTGCAGATCATATACTGGACTATATGCTGTCATGTGAGGAGGGGGGAGGGAAGTAAAGGAAATTTGAAAATCAAGGAACTATGGAATTGAAACTTGTTGACTGAAACTAAACTAATAAATTAATTTAAAAAAAAGAAACAAGCTGGAAAAATGAGCAGACAACAACAATAACATTAAAAAGAATTTGACCATAAAAAAGTACTATGGTGGCAGGAAATTCCAAGACAAAAACTCAGAAAAAGACAACAAAACCCTTAAAGAAAATGCTAACTGGACACAAGCCCAACAAGAATTCCTGGAAGAATTAAAGAAAGAGATAAAAGTAGTAAAGGGAAAATTGGGAAAAGAAATGAGAGTAATAGCTTGGTAAAAAGAGGCACTAAAAATGAAGAAAATAACACAGAATTGGCCCAAGGGTAAAAGAGACAGAAAAAAAAATCACTTGAGAAAAGAACTCCTCAAAAAAAAAAATCTGGCCAAATGGAAAATGAAGTACAAAAATCTCACTAAAGAAAATAATTCCTGAGGGGACTGAGCCAAGACAGCAGAGTAGAAGCAGGGATTCACTTGAGCTCTCCTCCCCAAACCTCTCCAAATACCTGTAAAAAACGACTAAACAAATTCTAGAGCAACAGAACTAACTAAAAGACAGAGTGAAACAAATTTCCAGTTTAAGACAACCTGAATGGTTGAAAGGAAAGGTTGCACTGGGCTGGGAGATGAGCTCAGTCCAGCATTGGCCACACTAGCACAGACCAGCAAATCCAGAAGAGCCTCAGGGGACTGAATCACTGGCAGCTGAGGCAGTTTCCAGACTTTTTAACCCACAAATGTCAAAGACAACTTAGAAGGTCAGTGGGAAATATCTGTCAGACTTGGGTAAGAATGGAGCACAGACCAGCCCTGGCCTCAGTGCAGCCCCAGGGTGGCAGTGCTGGCAGTGGTGACAGCAGCAACAGTGGCTACTTCCAGAGCTCTCAGCCCACAGATGGTAAGGTGTAACGGAAATGCAAATTTAAAAATCTTCCCTGCCCCTAGCTTAAGTGCACCTGGAGCCTGTGGTGGGAGGCTTGTTTTTCAGGAAAGCCCACACCTTGATACTTTGTGATTAGGCTGTGGGTCAAGAAGGTTGTTACATTCTCTGAGCCAGGAGAAGGCTATATAAACTCTGATGAGAGGCTTTGCTTTGGGGCTCACTTTGAGAAGTGTTGTGTGATTTGACCAGATGAGACTCTGGGAAGCCGTTAGAGTCAGAAGACAACAAAGCCAAAGCTCCTACATCCAAAGCCTCCAAGAAAAATATGAACTGGCCTCAGGCCATGGAAGAGCTCACAAAGGATTTTGAAAATGAAGTAAGAAGTTGAGGAAAAATTGGGAAAAAAAATCAGAATGATGCAAGACATGAAAAATGAGTCAATAGCTCTAAAGGAGACCTAAAAAATGCTGATGAAAATAGCACCTTAAAAATAGACTAGACCAAATAGCAAAATAGGTCAAAAAAGTCAATGAGGAGAAGGATGTCTTTAAAAAACAAAATTGGCCAAATGGAAAAGGAGGTCCAAAAGCTCACTGAAGAAAATAATTTCTTAAAAAATAGAATGGAGCAAATGGAAGCTAATGAGTCTATTAGAAATCAAGAAATTATAAAACAAAACCAAAAGAATGAAAAATAGAAGATAATGTGAACTATCTCATTGGATAAACCACTGACCTGGAAAATAAGTCCAAGAAAGATCATTTTAAAATTGTTGGGCTACCTGAAAAATATGACCAAAAAAAGAGACTAGGAATAACCTTTCAAGAAATTATCAAGGAAAACTGCGCTGATATTCTAGGACAAGAAGGTAAAATGGAAATTAAAAGAATCCACTGATCACCTCCTTAAAAGAGATCCCAAAAGGAAAACTCCCAGGAATATTATAGTGAAATTCAAGAGTTCCCACTTTAGGGAAAAAATATTGCAAGTAGCCACAAACAATTCAAATATTGTGGAGCCACAGACAGGATAACACAAGATTTAGCAGCTTCTACATTAAGCAATTGGTGGGCTTGGAATATGATATTCTAGAGGTCAAAAGAGTTAAGATTAAAACTAAGTATCACCTACCCAACAAAACTGAGTGTAATCAATGAGGGGGGATATTGATATTCAATGACATAGAGGAATTTAATGCATTCTTCAGAAGTCAGAGCTAAAACATAAAAATTGACTTTTAAATAAACAAGAGAAGAATGAAAAGGTAAACAGCAAAGAGAAATCATAAGGGACTTATTAAAGTTGAACTATTTACATTCCTACAGGAAAAAATATTTAAATTCCTACATGAAATCTTTCTAATTATTAGGGTAGTTTGGGGGGAGGGGATATATATATAAACAGAGGGCACAGAGTAAGTTGAATATGAAGGGATGTATCTAAAAAATATAATTAAGGAGTGAGAGACGGAGAAGAGGGAGAAAGGGAGAGGTAGAATGGGGTAAATTACCTCACATAAAAGAGGCAAGAAAAAGCTTCTATGTTGGAGCTTTTATGTTGAAGAAGGAGGAGGTGGGAGGGAATGAGTGAACCTTGCTCTCATCAGATTTGGCTTAAGGAGGGAATAACAACCAATTGGGTATGGAAATTTATCTTACCCTACAGGAAAGAAGGGAGGATGGGATAAAGGGGAGTGATAGAAGGGAGGGCAGACTGAGGCCGGGGTGGGGGGGGTGGTAATCAGAAGGAAACTCTTTTAAGGAGGTAAAAGGTCAAAGAATAGAATAAACAGGGAGGGTGGGATAGGATGTAGGGAAATATAGTTTTTCACACCTTAACTATTATGGAAGTGTTACGACTTCATACATATAACCTATATCAAATTGCTTGCCCTCTCAATGAGGGTGATTGGGGAGGGAGGAAGGGAGAGTATTTGGAACTCAAAGTTTTTAAAAAAAGAATGTTAAAATTTGTTTTTACATGCAACTTGGAAATAAGATACCCAGGCAATGTGATAAAATCCAGCTTACCTATAGGAAAATAGAAAGGGAAAAGGATAAGAGAAGACATAGGGGTAGTGATAAAAGGGAGGGCAGAATAGGAAAAGCAGTAATCACAATGCATACCATCATGGGGTGGGGCAAGGGGAGAGATGGGGAGAAAGTTTGGAACCCAAAATCTTGTGGAAGTGAATGTTAAAGACTAACAAAAATAAATAAATAAATGGAAATGTGGAAAAAATGCATAAGAATAAAATTCCTTAAAAATTAGAATTGGGCAGGTAGAAGTTAATGACTCCATGAGACACTGAGAAATAATAAAAAAAAATTAAAAGAATGAAAGAATAGGAGAAAATGTGAAATATGTCATCAGAAAAATAAATTGAGAGATAATTTAAGGATTATTGGATTTGAAAGTCACGATCAAAGATCAAGCTTAGACATTATATTTTTTTAAATTATCAAGGAAAACTACCCCCAATATCTTGGATCCAGAGGGCAAAATAGAAATCGAAAGAATCCACCTATCACCTCCCAAAAAACACTGCAAAATGAAAATTTCCAGGAATATTATACCTAAGTTCGGGACTTCCAGTTTTACTTTAAGTAGCCAGAAATAAATAATTCAAATATTGTGGAGACACAATTAGGATTACATAAGATTCAATGTCTTCCATATTAAGGAACAAAAAGGCTTGGAATATAATATTCTGGAAGGCCAAGGAGCTAGGATTACAACCAAGAATAACCTTCCCAGCAAAACAGAGTATAATCTTGCAGAGGGGGAAATTATATTTAGAAATAGAGGACTTTCAATAATTCCTGATGAAAAGATCAGAGTTGAATGAAAAATTTGACATTCAAACACAAGATGTAAGAGAAGCATAAAACAGTTAATATGAAAGTAAATATTAAGTGTCTCAATAAAATTAAGCTATATACATTTTTATATGGAAAAATGATATGTATAACTCCTAAGAACTTTATTATTAATAAGGCAGTTAAAAGACAGAAGCCATAGATGTGAATCAATTATGTTGGAATGATCTCAAAAAAAAGTGAAGAAATGAGACAAGGGAAGGGAGAAGTGAAATGATGGTGGGAAATTTTCTTACATAAAAGCGGCAACCAAAGAAGAACTTTTACAATGGAGGTGGGAATGGTAGCAGGCAATGCTTGAACCTCATTCTCATCAGAATTGGTTTAAAGAGGGAATAATATATACATATATTCAGTTTTGTTTAGAAATGTAAGTTATCGGGGTGCCTAGGTGGTACAGTGAGTAAGAGCACCGGCCCCAGAATTGGGAGGACCTGGGATTGGTTCCAGCCTCAGATACTTAACACCCACAAAAAAATAACTGGCTGTGTAACCTTGTGCAAGTTACTTAACCCCAATTGCTTTAAAAAAAGAAAGAAAGAAAAGAAATGTAAGTTATCCCATAGAGAAATTGAAAAGAAAGGAGATAAGTGAAAGGGAAAGATCCTAAAAAAGGAAAGTGGATTAAGGGAGGCAGTGGTTAGAAACAAAATAAGACTTTTGAAAGAAGGAAAGGATAAAAAGAAAGAAAAGAAGAAATGGAAGAAAATAGCATGGAAAGAAATACACAGTAAACATAACTTTTAATGTAAATGGAATGAGTTCACCCATAAAATGAAAGTGGATATCAGAATGGAGTAGAAACCAAAATCCAACAATACATTGTTTACAAGAGATACACTTGAAATAGAAAGACACACATAATTAAAATAAAGGGCTGGAGTAGAATCTAATATGCTTCAACTGAACTGAAAAAAGGCATGGGTATCAATCATGATATCAAACAAAACAAAAGCAAAAATACACCTAATTTAAAAAGTCAGTGAATCTACATTCATCAGGGAAATGATATTTTGTTAAAAGATATCATAGACAATGAAATAATATTAAAAAATTACAACAGGCTTCTCTGATAAAGACCTGATTTCTCAAATACATAGTGAGTGTAAAACTGTGTCAAATTTAAAAGCCATTCGGGGTGGCTAGGTGGCGCAGTGAATAGAGCGCCAGCCCTGGAATCAGAAGGGAACCTTCTCCGAACCTGAGTTTGGAGCCGGCCTCCGACACTTAATCCACACAAACAAAAACCTAGCCGTGTAACCTTGGGCAAGTTACTTAACCCCAATTGCCCTAAAGGGGTGGCTAGGTGGCGCAGTAAGAGCGTCGGCCTCGGAGTTGGGATGACCCGAGATCAGATCCGGCCTCAGAAAATGAGCACCCACGCATAAATAATGACTAGCCGTGTAACCTTGAGCAAGTTACTTAACCCCAATTGCTTTAAAAAAAAAAAAATTTAAAAGCCATTCCCTAATTGATTAATGGTCAAAAGATATAAATTGGCAGTTTTCAGAAGAAGAAATAAAAGTATCTATAGTCTTATAAAAATGCTATAAATCGTTGTTGATTAGAGAAAGGCAAATTAGAACAACTCTGAGAAACTATCTCATATCTATCAGAAATGACAATGCTAGAGGGAATGAACTAAAAAATAGGTAAAATAATGAATTGTTGGGGGAGTAGTGAACTGATTCAATCATTCTAGAGAAGAATTTTGTATTAGGCCCAAAGGGCTGTAAAACTGAACATACTTTTTGACCGAGCAATACACAACTAGGTCTCTATTCCAAAGAGATCAAAGAAAAAGAAAAAGAACCTATATGTACAAAATATTAATAGAAGCTTTATTTGTGGTGGTAAAGAATTAGAAATCAAGGGGATGCTTATTGATTGGGGAATGGCTGAATAAGTAGTGACATACAATTGTGATGGAATACTATTGATTGTGCAACAAAAAATGACAAAGAGGTGGTTTCTGTAAGAAAAAAAAAAAACTTGTCAAGATCTATATGAACTGTTGTAAACTGAAGTGAGGAGAACGAGGAGATTATTGTACACAGTAACAGTGACATTATGATGATGATCAACTATGAAAAACTTGCCTACTCTGACTAATACAATGATCCAAGAAAATTCCAAAAGAGTCATGATTTTTAAAAAATGCTACCCACCTCCAGAGAGAGAAATGATGAATTCTAAGTGCAAATTGAAGTATAATTTTCCCACTTTCTATATTTTTCTTGCTTTTCTTGCTTTTTAAAAAATATGGCTAATATGACAATGTTTTACATAAATTCACATGTATTATTAATAATATCATATTGTTTGCTTTCTCAGTGGATGGGGAAAGGAATGGAAGGGAGAAAGAGAATTTGGAATTTGAAATTCAGAAAAGCAAAGAATGTCTAAAAAATAATATTTTAATTTAAAAAAGGGATAAAGTGCTAGTCATAGAGAGCCTTGAACCCCAGGCAGAAGAGTTTACCTCATATTGTTTTTGTATATTTTTGCACAGATTTATATCAATCAATGAGCGTTTATTAGGTACCTGCTATGCACCAACCACTGTGCATATGTATACATATAGTCCCTCTACTGGAATGTAAGCTCCTTGAAGGTAGGAACCATATAATTTTTATTTCCATATATCCAGTGTCTAGAATAGTGCTTGGCACATAGTAGATCTTTAACTAATCTTATTGGACCTGAATATAAGATGTTATATGTCAGTGTTGTACTAGCAAATGTTTAACAACCAACTCCCCACCCCCTCAAAAATATAAATAGGACATATATTTAAGTGTGATCGGCATCACTAACATCTCCATCACTTTCTTAAATCTAAACAATTAGCAAAACAAGTAAGTCCTGATTGTAGGTATGCTGATTTCTAAGGTGAAAATGCTAATGCTGAAAATTTAACTATCTCCTCCAGTGAGTAGGTTCTCCAGCATTACTTTGCCTCAAGAGCAAAGTGTTCTTTCTTTTCAAAGAAAATTCCCAAGTTATGTTTAAAATCTGTTCTGATAAGAAATATTCCATTGTTGCTCCCTATGAGTCAGTGAAGCCATTCCCTCCTTCCAGTGTTTTCCTCCCTCTGGGGCTGTAATTCAAATATAAATGTTCCTTAGCAACACCCTCTTAGGCTATCTCCATAATTTGCCTTCAGTTATGGGACTTCTCTGAATTTACTCTCTGATGGGCCTAGAAAAAAGTAATTTAACATGGGACAGTTTACAAGGTTTCTAAGAAAAGATTAAACATGGATAAAACTTCTTTTAAAAGCAGAATCTGTGCACATTGCCTCTCCATGATCTGGAAGGAGAACTCTGAGTTACTTGGTACCTTGTCCAGGAATAGAAGCCAAGTTACAGTTTTCTAAATTGCACCCTTTAAAAAAAGAAGAAGAAAAAGCCTTGGCTTCATTTTAGGTCAATAGATAGTAAGCTAATGTTTTGTTGTACTGAATTGTACTCTGGTGGCAGCTTCTAGCATCCATGGACTTATTCTTTTAAAAAAAAGTGTTAATTACATACCATAAAACTGCCAGCTGTCATCTGTTAAAAGGGAAACTCTTTGGGCTTTTGTCATGATTAACAAGGCAAAACTCAGGAAAAAGAGAATTAAAAGGAGTTTATTTTTTAAAATATGCCAAAGTAGCAATATATCTATAGGTTGATCATTAAAGATCAGCAAGGGATTCAAGATGGAGCTAGCTTTTATTGTTAACTTTTATGATGTGATAAAGACAATTTGCATAGGTTCACATGAGCAAAAAAGGGATGGGTCACTGCATCTCAGCTGGCTAATAGGTAGGGGATGACCTGCTATATACTGGATTGCAGGTTAATTTACAAAAACTGCAGACTGGGTGATGCTTCCCCCAACAGAGCCTCCCTCAACACTGAATGACAAGCAGGACTGGGGAATAATGAGGTCACTGAGTCAGCATAACTTTCAATAATTCCCCAACTGGTGCTAATCATATACACAGTACATCACCTTTATCCTCAACTGTACAATCCTAACCTCTGCTACTCGGGCCAAATCAATTTGAGCAAGTGTTAGTGGCTAGAAACTAGGGTACTTCTTGCTATTTGTCCTTTGTTCTCAAAGAGGTGATGCCATGACTTGCAAATATATTGGATTTGTTTCAGAAAATTTCAGTTATATACCATTTGCTGTTTCTGTCTTTCTCCTTTACAATTATCAATGCAATTTTCCATGTAAAGTCCTGAACCTAGTTTTTAGAACTAATTATTATGACATGCTTGAGGCTTTTATATATAATCACCTGATGAAGTTTTCTCAAATTTTCCCATTACTGCTAATTTCCTCCTTAGGAGAAGGAAGAGATATTTAAAGGATCTAATCCTATACATGAATACCTAGTTACCAGCAGCCCTTGTAAATAGGTGGTTTTCATCCCTAGGTTCAATGGTCACACAAATGAATTTGCCTAAAAGATGCTTATTCAATTCCAAATGTAACAAACAACAAAACACTTGGGATGGAATGTGTAAATACTAAATAATTAATCCCAAATTGTATACAGACAATAGTTTATATGAAACAACTTGTCTATTATAAAATATGTTTTGTTGTTAACCAAGTTTAAATGGAATGGGTATTATGCAAACATAGACTTCTAAAACTGCTTTTAGAAGTCTTTTAAGCAATGGGGACATCTTTAAGGTAACTCTTGAATAGTTTGCATGTATTTCAGGACATGCTCTACACACAGGTTTTAATCCCAGATTAAATTAAAAACCTAAGTGAAATCAGATTTCCTGCTGAGGTAATACAAGATAGTTCATTAAGTTACTCTCCATTAACATTACTGATTGCACTGAAATTCTATTCCTTAAAACAAAACAGAAGAAGTTTTTGGCTTTAACCGCACAAACTAATAGATTCGTATCTTTGTTTCACAAGCTTCTTTATTGTTGTCAAATTATTCCCAAATAAATATATAATAAGTATTAAGAGATAGATGACAAGTTCAAGCACCATACTTAGTTGCTTAGGATATGGAATGACTATAAATTCAGATTTTAAAAAGTAAAATCTTTCCCACTTGCAGCTTATTATAGCAAAACAGATTTTTAGTATTAATGTAATAATTAATAGATTTAGTATTGTAATGACAAACTTCTACCGTTCATCTTCCCTGATGATAGAAATTTGCTATAAAGGAAGGAGGGATATGCTTATGAGACTGTTCGTTCAAGGGTATAGTCGATCTGACAAGTTATAACAGGGGCAAATTCCCTTAGCTCTCTTTGACTTCAGGCAAGACTCACAGATAACAGCCAGTCATACAGAGAAATATCATACTATTCACAGGGTAATAAAAAATCAGTCTCAGAATTAACCAGGTGGGAAAATTTCCTGCTCAGAAATGAAATAGCATCACGGAGAAACTGAGTCAAGAGGATCCTACATAAGCCCGTGCCAAGGTCATCCCCTCAACTCTTCCCAGATATAGATATCCACCTGTAGCAGCTCCCAGACAACACTCCCTTTGAGTAACACAGCTGGTATCCCCCTTGATTGGTGGACCATCAATCTCATGACAATGCAAGCATATCTAAAATCAAAACTTAGAATAATATCAAACTATAGTTCTGTAAGATTTTACCTGAAAGAGTAAGTTTCACTAATCACAGCTTAGGGTTAGATATAGACATTTCTCTTGTGGTGTTGCAATAATAAAAATAAAAGTTTACCAAGTCTTCAAATATTTACTCAACATCCTGTCCTTCTTATTTCTTTTCCTCTTATCCTTGAGTTTAAACTCATTCTGGTGTAAAAAATCAATTATTAGAAATCAAGAAAATAATTACATTCTGGAATTCCACATGGATAGTGAATATATGATTGTATACACACATACACACACAATTGAAAAACACTGATTAATTGCTATAAACCTCCAGACTAATAGATACCCATCTCTTGAAGTATTATATATTCACCCCCTTAAGGCTAAAATAAATCTTTATGTTTGTTGGACTAAGCTGGCTCAAGATGTAACTTCATTATGTACTATTCCAGGAATAATTTCACTATCTTCATAAGTGATGGGCAAATAACAGGTGAAATTTACTCTTTATTATAAGTAGACTTCAAAATTCTATCCCCTTTTTGCAAGGAGTGGAAGAGGGGCTCTCATTTTCTCAGTAAATCAATCATTGTTCAGGAATTTCACCCTACTAGCAAGCTCTTTTACCAGGCTAATAAGATCTTATGAGTATGTCCAAGCAGATGGTCTCAAGAAACCTTTTAAGTTTACAAATAAGGAGATTTTACAAGGCTTTTTCTTTGTACCTTTTCCCACACAGTGAATAATTACCAATTTTCCCTTTTAAATACACACAATTAAATATGTGGTAGATTTTAACATTAGGACAATAGTCTCTAATAACCTAATTAAGAATTTCACAGTAACCAAATCAAAAGTTAAACTTTTTAGCACTTCTCTAAAATGGTTTTCTAACTATACAAGAAAATTTAGAAACACACAACAAATGATATTATTGATTTTTAAAACACAAGAGAATTTGTAGATGCATTTAACTAAATACCAAATAACAACATTATTTGAATGCATCTCTGAATACTTTTCCATAGAAATCACTTCATTTTATTGCTTTTAGCATGTCATACTGATAACATCTGAAACCTGGCATATAGTTATCAATCATGGAGCAATTAACTCTAATTAAAGGAATAATAATAACAAACACACACAGTGCTTACCAATACCAAGCACTGTGCTAAGCACTTTACAATTATATAATCCTCACAACTCTGGGACGTGTGTGCTATTATTATTTTCTTCTCAACAGGTCAGGAAACTGAGATAAACAGAGGTGAAGTCAAACAGCTAATAAATTTCCGAAACTCAGAGTTTTTGATTTAGGTTTTCCTGAACCATTCATTTCCTAGAATTTTTTTTTGTCTTGCTGCCAAATAGCAAATGTATTTTTGCATTAAGTTTTGCTTTACCGCAGTTATCATAATAGGAGAGAGCAGTTCATTCTAAATGAGACCATATTATAATTTAATTTCAGGACTAAATCAAATCTGTATTTATAATCAATAACGGTAACATTTGAACCTCAATTTTCCCAAAGGCCATTTGCTGCTATTTTCAGTTAGTCTACTGCCAAAGATTTAAAGTAAAAATCTTGTATTTTTGTTCTTCTTATAGGATCCATGAAACTTTTCTAAAATGTAGAAATTGCCCACATAACCATTATTGTATAACACTGAAATTATAAATGCCCTGCCCTCTAAATCTCCCTTTCCATTCTTTAGCTTCTTCCCCTCTGTCTTTTACCCTCAAAGGTACTCTGGTCTTTGCCCTATGATAACAAGGGCAATTGCTGTTTCAAAGCCTCTCTCAACAGCACTGATAATCCCACGTTTACCCATGCTATAGATCTTCAAATCAAGTTTAGAATGCACATCTGATTAAGTATAATACCTAAGGTTCCATCCTTTATCTGGCTGAAATATTTTTTCCCCCATAATTCTCCCAGTTTCTACAAAGCCTCATCATTCAGTTGTGGACCCAGTCCCTATGAGGCCTCTTGGCTCTTTTATGAACGTAACTGGCAGGATTTTCCCAAGGGATTACAGTTTGTCTACCTGGAAGCCCCTAGGAGGTTTGCTCCTCCTACTCACTTTATGAATACTGGTGTTGCCATGCAAATCAATGCAAGGCTTCTTTTGCTTTTGTCTTTCCTTCTTCTTGCATAATTGGGGGGGAAAAAGTCAAAATTTAGATTTGGGAATATATTTCTCCTTTATCTGTCCTGAGTTTTGGGCAACACATTAAAAGACTGATCACTGGAGATCAACAAGGGATTCAAGACAATTTGGATAGGTCCACATCAGCAAAAGGGTGGTGAGATGTGCTATTGCATCTCAATTATTCCCCAACTGACAGTAAGTGCTGGCAAACAGGTAGGGGATGACCTGCTATTTGCAGAAATATAACAAAGCTTTGGATAACTGCAAAACTAGCCTGCAAGAGATGGAAGTCTTTGCATATGCACACTTACACATGGGGGAAGAAGGTGAATTGTCACAAAGTCCCTCCCCTCATAAACTATGTACCAATAAGCATACTTTTGTCTTTATATGGAAGTTGTGTTGGGTTTGAAATCTTGGCAGCCACTTGCTGTGCTGGTATGCCAATAAAATGCCCAACCAACTATGAAGCTTTTGACAAGGCTTTTTATGTCACAGTGACAGAGAAATAACTCATTCACATATTGCAACCTTGTACGTTTTTCTTAGGTCATAAAAGACAAAGGAAAGTTAGGTGCAATGTCATAAATCAATGTCATAGATCAATGTCGTAAAACTTAAACAAATTGAGTTAGAGTTATAATCTCATACATCCTCTAAAGAAATGGATTTCTGGGCAGCTAGGTGGCGCAGTGAATAGAGCACCAGCCCTGGAGTCAGGAGGACTTGAGTTCAAATACGGCCTCAGACACTTAACACACACGCGCACGCACACACACACACACACACAGACACACACACACACAAACTAGCCATGTGACCTTGGGCAAGTCACTTAACCCCAATTACCCTCCAAAAAGCAAAAAAAAAAAAATGAAGAATTTCATCAAGCACCAGGTAAACTCAATCAGGTTACAGATTAAATTACATTTAGAAAACTCACAATTAGTTGATCAAGGAGGAGAATTTACATGTCCCACCAAGGAGCCAGGAAAAAGTCACCAATTCTTTCTCTGGCTTCTTTTTAAAGGAATACTTAAGGCTCTTAAATAATTTTTATATCCTATGGGACAGGCTTTAATCAGGTGAAGTTAATATGAACTAAAAGATTCAGGAGGATTGAGAGGAAATAAAAAATTCCCATAGTTCAATTTCAATATAATGCATTTCCTTTGTAATCCTATGTATTTTGTTTTATTCATATGAGGAGAGGAGAGGAAGGGAGAGGAGAAAAAAATGAGAAGAGGAAAGGAGAAGAGAGGAAAGTGTTATGGTCTAGGCATGCTAGGAACCCTGAAATACAAGAGTACAGGGTGGGTGTTGTAATGGAAATGCAAATTTAAAGGTCTTCCCTGCCCCTAGCTTAAGTGCACCTGGAGCTTGTGGTAGGAGGCTTGTTTTTCAGGAAAGCCCACACCTTGATACTTTGTGATTGGGCAGTGGGTCAAGGAGGTTGTTACAATCTCTGAGCCAGGAGAAGGCTATATAAACCCTGAGGAGAGGCTTTGCTTTGGGGCTCCCTTTGAGAAGTGTTGTGTGATTTGACCAGATGAGACTCTGGGAAGCCGTTGTTGAGAGCCCCCCGGCTTTGAAAACCCAGATGTTGATGCTTCCCTCTCTGGTAACTGTGATTTGGTATTGATATAATGGTTGGACGGTTTGGAAACCTGTCTGTTTGATCTGTAAGTTCTTTAACTCTGAAGTTTGGGGTGCTGACCTTTTCCACCTGAACTAGGTAATATATTTGTTTGATTAAAGTAAGCTTGTTGACCCATTTTGAGTTGCTTTCCTTTTGAAAAGCAGATCTAAGAACCTGTATTGGCAGCTACCCTGGGGATATTGGGGTGCTTGCTGCTACAGGTGTCTGCCTGGAAAGAATTCAACCACTCAAATTTTCTTTCAGTCCAAGTAGCAAGTTTATAGTAACACCAATAAATGGGCCAGATTCCTAGTCAGTCTGCCCATTTGATAAGGACATGACTGCTACTTTTATAGGGAAAAGACTGTGGGAAGAGCTAGATGTGATCTAGGAGTGGAAAGTAGCTTGGAGTGGTCTGGCGATAACAGAAAGGGGTTCTGGATGGGATTAAGGAGTGGCAAGTAGTTTGGCTCCAGACTGAGACAGAAAGGCTGGGCTGGGGGGTGGGGCAATGAAAGGATAATTGAAAGGATTATTGACTAAGATGGGCAATGTCTCAGGTAAATGCTAGGGATCTGGTTTCCTGAAATTTGTGGTAAAGTTCAAGAACATCAGCCCCATCAGAGAGGAGAGGAGATTCCTTAGCCATCACCTCATGCATCTTCCTCATTTTATAAATAAGGAAACCAAGTGTGGTTAAGCTAAGTAGTGGTTAAATGACTTACCCAAGATCAAATGTTTATTCAAGGCAATTTACTTCTATAACAGATCTTCCTTGCCAGTCTTCCTCCATTATATGTTAAGGCACAGTCATCTGTTTGTGTAGGAGGCTGTTTGATGCTACTCTCCTTGTAGTCTCTGCTACCTAGTCAAAATACAGTTTATTTCTTTGTAGAGAATTTCTGCATTTACAAATAAAACTTTTCAATGAAAGGAGGGACAATTAAGTGACATAAAGAGAGCTAGGACTTTTAGTGAAAAATTTCCTTGGTTACTACAGTACTTAGCAGATAATAAGGAAGACATTCAGAACTGGTATCTTTGAAATGTGTTTATTTTCCAGGCCTACAAACACGTTCTAGAATTAAGAACACTTTTTTGGTCAATATTGACTTGTTTACATAAAGCCCTGTCTGGTGAAACTGAGGTACCTTTCTATCCCTACAAAAGACAATGTGCCTTGATATTATTAGTTCAAGAAACCTAGGCTTTCTCATGACAGGCTCTTTCTGCTCTACCCTAACCCCATCTGCCCCAATACTTTGGCCTTATCCCTGTTATTTGAAGCAGCCTCAATATTTGGCACCTCCCTACTTGTGACATCAGAGATGGGAAACCAAACAGAAGCACCTGCCAGAGACCTGTAAACCCTAGTTCTTTCTACATTCCCAAATAACCCTGAGATATAGGATGGCCCAGCTGTTCCTGCACCAACCTAGGAGTTTGGTAAAACACAGGTGTCTGGCAGTTCTCATGAATTATTCCCATTTCCTTCTTCCTCCTTCTGTGGCCTAAAGATCACTTCACCCAAGGCCCAAACTCCCCTCCACTAACTGAACAAAGATTTATCCAGACCACTCCCCTCTTCTCCCAATAGAGAGTTAATCTACTCTTGTCTCGCCAGGGATTTGAATCTGGTTGGGATGCCATTTGGAGTAGCTGGGAACCCTAAAATGTCAGGGTACAGGGTGTTGTCCAGTCTGGAATGAATTCATGCACTCAAAACATCTCCCAGTCAAGGAGTAGTTTGTTGTAATTCCAATAGTCACTGGCAGGGTTCCTAGTGAACCTTCAACCTCATAGGGGTGAGACTAATGCTTATATACAAAAAAAGACAATGGAAGAATTTGGATGGAATTAAGGAGTAGTAAGTAGTCTGGAGTGGACCAGGTGCAATACTGAAAGGAATAAAGTATTCTGAGGTGGGCCAAGAGGGACAGTAAAAGGAGGTCAAGTGAGTTAAGTGACCTAGGTGGGCCAGAAGCCTTGGGCAGAGGTACTGAAATGGGCTACTGAAATGTATGAGAAAATTCAGGGACTGGGTCGCTTTCAAATCCATGGTCTTTTCCTTTGAGGGGTCCATGTACCATCACACCATCAGTTGTATCTTTACCCTTTCTTTCCCTTCCTTTCCCTTTCACTATATCAGTAGTCATGTTGAACAATCATCATCATCATTGCAAGCATTTCCATAGAGCTTTAAGATTTTGTATGTGTGTGCTAACTCATTTGACCCTCACAACAGACCTGGAAAGTAGGTGCTTTTATTATCTCTATTTTATAGAAGAAGGAACTAAGGTTGAAAGAAGTGGTTCATTCAGGGTTATACAGTTAATATCTAAGGTAGGATTTGAACTCAGGTCTTCCTGAGACCAAGTCTAGCTCTCCACTTTGTCAACCGACTATGTAGATTGTCTCAAGTTAAAACACAAGATTTCTCCTTGTAGGAATTAAAATGTGCCAAATTCTGTTTATTATATCACTGACCGCATCTCTTCTATGGAAACCCTACGCCCCTGAAAGCAGCTGCAACCAGCTAGGACAAACCCCTTACTGATAACATTTTATTTGTTTTTCTTTAACTAAATTAAATCACAAGAGACTTAAAAAATTGATCACAAAAAGCCAACATAGCTAGCCAACCCCTTCTATATGCAATTATCCAATAAAATGCTTACTAAGCAATGAACTCTAACCCTAATTAGCCACTCAGATAGATCCTTTTTATCTGCCAGGTCATTTTCTTCTGTCTAGAATTGTCCCTAAGGTATGGATGATAGGAATGATTGTAGCAATAGCCCTTGTTTTGAGGGAGACTGGTGACAGCTGGTGACTCCATAATATAACTAGAGAGGGACAAAGGAGATGGTTCTATCAGGTGGTGATGAAAATGTTCCTAAAATAATTACCCTATAATCTCTCTGCCCATCTACCCCACCACCAGTAACACCACCACTGGGGCAAAGCAAGTGGGACTCCTGCATACATGACCCAGCTGATTCCTATTACCTTTTGTTGACATTTTTCTCTTCTTGAGGTTACTTTTGTTAATGATCTCTTTAACCTGATTTTCTTTCCATCAAAAATGGAAGAGACAATTTATTGTTATATGACCCAGGCCCCACCTTACCCTAGGTATGACCATAGGCCCCATTTCCTGCTAGGAATGGCTCTGGTTTTATCTTTATGGATACTCTACTAACTTCTCCATGGGACCTTCACTCCCTTCAATCAGACATTTCTGTTTCTGTTTAATGTGCATTTCTATAGGTAATTGTTACCACAGACACTTATGTGTTAAGTTTCCCTGATTTGTATATTACCATTCTCTCATGAGCAAGAACTAGGCCTCTTCTAATTCACCAACACCTATCTCAGTGCCCTGCACCAAGAAAACACTTCATGTAAATTTATACTGATGTGGATGCTACTTAAATCTATACAAAGCTAAGTTTTGTCCTTCACCAGATTGGGGGGGGGGGATCTATATGATTTAAAAATTTTAATTGATCCCACTTAGATACAGACTAGTTGGCTTAGGCCATGATTTCCACAACGGGGTACAAGAAATCCACAGAGTATACAAGATAAGCTATTGCTGTGCAGGGAGAAAAAATCAGAACTACTGTTTATATTGACTTTAAATAAGAAATTAAGTACCTCAGAGAGAAGACTAGGAGTTCCACAATTTCTGAGGGTTAATAGTAATGCCTTTACTCATTTATTTATTATCAGCATAATGTGACATATTGTGACTTACATGTGCTCAATTAAGTGGATTTATGGATTATGTTACCTAGTTTTAGCCAAACTAGGTAAACATACAAGAGACTTTAAAAATTTTCTGTAAATAAATCATAGATTGAGGATAATACTAATAATACAAGCACAAAGGAACAAGGAAATGACAAAGCAGATACTCCTTAAATTCATCATACAAGCTTTTCATCAATTATATTACATATTAAGGATGATCTAATCAGATCTGAAATGAAGTTGACCAAAAGCATTCAAAATTCAAAATGTTAATTTACCTTCATTATTGTTAATGATGAACCTTACCATTAAGTATATTTTTGTGTTTTGTTATATTAGTTAATGATAGCATAAAGTCATCATATTTGTTAAGACATTAAAAAAAATCCTAAGCTTTGACTTCCAAATAAACAAAAGAAGTATGTCTCCAATTTAAAAATTCTCATATCTATGCTCAAACACTTCTCAAAAGAAGAGTTGCAAATAATTAACAACCAGGTACAAAAACGCTTTAATCACTAATTATAGGAGAAATGCAAATCAAAACACTGAAATTTCACCTGATATCCAGAAAATTGCCAAAAAATAGTAAAAATAGAAACAGTCAATGTGAGAGGGTTGTACAAGGATAGCCCCACTAGTGCATTGCTGGTAGAACTGAGATTTTGTATAACCATTTAGGAAAGCCGTTTGGAATTATGCAAATAAAGTAACTAAAATGATCATATTCTTTGACCCAGAAATTCCACTTCTAGGTAAATATTCCTAGGAGGTCTTTAATAACAAGAAAGTTTCCATATACATAGTATATTTATAGCAGCATTTTGTGATATCAAAGAACTAGAAACAAAGTATATGTCTATATATTGGGGAATGACTAAACAACATTGATGCAATGAAATATTTCTGTGCCTCAAGGAAGGATAAATAGGAAAACAACATGAAAAAAATTATGTGATCTGATAAAGAATGAAAATATACAGAATGATTACAATAATGTTTTATACTGTTAAATAAAACAAACCAGTATTTTAGAAAATGGATTTTCTTCTATCTCACCCTTTTAATTTCTATTTTTGTATATATTGTATAACAAATATTATATATTAGTATAGTAGTACATATATATTTCTAAATAAATACACATATATTGAGTTTATGCTCAAAATAAGGGTCTATGATCAAAAATATTTGGAGACCACTGGGTTAAAGATTCCAAAAAAGATTTAAAAACTCACACATAATAGGAGAGTGTGAGGTATTAGAATCCTAGACATCGAAGGAAGCGAATTTCTTACTTTACATAGTCCTGCAAACAGATCCTATCCATAAAGTCAAAGTTATACTGAGTAATCACTTGTCTTTTGTAGACTGAAACTAATGACCAGAAACTAGTCTTCAGAGGAATCTCTGATGAAGACTTTTTAAAGCTCTTTTTAATTGGTTCCAATGGGGAAAGTGACTGGTGTTTCAGCTGCTATATAGTCAATTATGCTCTCTGTTTCTGCCCTGAAGCACTAACTCTCCACATTTTGATGATTAACTCCTATTGCTTGTGACTGAATGATGGATGTAACACTCAGTGATTGTGCCTGGTCTTGCATACTCCCTATGGCATCTTTCCCATACAGATGTCAAGTTGTTTGTATACTTAGTTATCTAGATCTTTTAGTTACATACAATTTTATATTTTTTTAAAATTTTATTTATTTATTTTTTTAAGCAATTGGGGTTAAGTAACTTGCTCAAGGTTACACGGCTAGTCATTATTTATGCATGGGTGCTCATTTTCTGAGGCCGGATCTGATCTCGGGTCATCCAAACTCCGAGGCCGGCGCTCTTACTCACTGCACCACCTAACCGCCCCTTTAGGGCAATTGGGGTTAAGTAACTTGCCCAAGTGTTCGTATGGATTAAGTGTCAGAGGCCGGCTCCGAACTCAGGGCCTTCTGATTCCAGGGCCGGCGCTCTATTCACTGCGCCACCTAGCCGCCCCTACAATTTTATATTTTAAGATAGATATTGAAAATAACTTTGCAATAAAGGTCTAATTTTATTAATTTGATCTACTGTAATATCATTTGCTGATTCTTTTTAAAATAATCTAAAAAGTTGTTTCACCTTTATACTAGTTCATGACAAAGTTGTAATGCTTAAGTTTTCTTCTAGCAGAGTGTAATAGTAATGGAATTTAAAGATCCTCCTGTATTGGCTTGGTTTTTGGGTTGAGTGTTAAAACCCAGAGCTTGTGAATCCCATTTGTGAGATGGACTTGTTGATATGAAAAAAGAAAGCAGAACTGGGAGGGGCTGGTGCCATGGATTTAGAGAGAGGCCCAAGGAGAGAAGGCCCAAGCAGAGAGAGGCAGAAGAACTTTTGGAAGCAGAAGTCCCGCTTCCAAATTGCAATAACTGAAGGCAGAGAGGGAGAGAGGGGGGGAGAGAGAGAGAGAGAGATTGAGATTGTTGAGGGCCAGTTGGAGCTGCCCAGGACTTTTGAGAGCCGCCACCTGGAGCTGCTAAGGCCTGAGGAGACATGGCTGTGATGCCAGTATTTTGTATGTCTGTTTTGATGTTGTTTTGCCAGATTTGTCTGCTGGTAAAGGACAGTGCTGTTGTTGCAGAGGTCCTGGAACCTTGCTGTTGGTTCAGAAGCCCTGAAGAAAGATTTTCTTGTTATATGTTTACAGAAATCCTGAAAGAGGGTCTTGTTGATGTTTTCAGGGGTCCTGAGACTGTTCTGCAGACAGAGTGAATTGATGAGATCACTGGCAATGTATCTTGTGGCTTTGTTCAGCTTTGTCTCCCCAGGAACAGAAATTACTGAGAATTTACCTCAGGTCAAGATGAAGAAAAGACCTTTCTTTGGTATTAAATGCTGTGATGATATCTTAACCTTGTTGTAGCTCAGGAGTTGATGGCCTTTGTTCTCTCCACTGCCCCTTTTGAGAAAGTGGTAACTGATGATAATTGTAATTCAGTTGTGATCCAGGGGTGGGCAACTTTTTACTTTTTTTGTGCTCTGTGACTGACCAAATGAATGTACTTTGTTTATGATTGGAAACTAATCTCCATTTGAGAAGAGTGACTTTGTGACTGACTAAATGAATGTACTGCCCAGGAGTAGTACTTAGAAATTATTGAATCACACTTGGTGAATGCTGTATTTTGATTTTCTCTGTTCTGTGAATGTTTGCCTTATTTGTCACTGAATAAAATAGAGAGTTACCATGCTGGTATCAGAACGTTGGAAGTTGCCGCTGCTTGGCATTACACAGTGTAATTTCAAAACAAAAGTTTTCTTCCCAATGAGATCCTGGGGAAAAATTCCTGGGGAAACTTCAACTTCTTGTTGGGGGATTATCTTTCTACTTAAGATTTGTACTTATATAAAGGATATGTGTATTTTTACCATATTGATTCAATATTCTATGAAAACAAAACAAAAATAAAGTCCATTTTTCTTATTTTTGAGAAAGTATGACACAGTTGGTCAAACATATCTCTATTCCCCTTATTTTAAATCATGTACAGTCCACTTATGTCTAGTAACAAGAGATAAAAACTTTTCCCCTTGATCTCAAGAAACACAACAGTTATCCTATAGAGGTGGGTCTTCACTTCTCAATATATATTTTCTCACATGGTAAACTAATCTGCTCCCTTGAGTCTAATTATCTCAGTGTAGATGACTACCAGATCAACACATCTAGCCCTAGTCTTCTGATATTTATTTTTTTTAATTAAACAGATGCTTCATTAACTTCTGGTTTACATCATTCATTTCCACCAGATTTTGAGTTACAATTTTTCCCCCATTTTTTCCTTACCCACCACCCCAGAATAGCAGTCCCACTAGATATCCCCTCATCCAATCTGCTCTCTCCCATATCTTCTCCCATACCCGCTTTGACTTTGCCATTAGGGCAAGGTGAATCTTTGAGCCCCAATGAGTGGACATCTTATGAAACATTTAATTTTAAAACTTCGATTTTCGCCCTTTCCGCACTGCCCCAAAGAGGGTTCCATACGGCGTTGTTCTCGGTTTCCGTCGTAACTTTAAAGGGAAACTTTCACAATGTCCAGAGCCCTGGATGTCCTGCAGATGAAGGCAGAGGATGTCCTCAAGTTCCTGCATGCAGGAACCCATGTGGGCGGCACCAATCTGGACTTCCAAATGGAACAATATATTTACAAGAGAAAGAGTGATGGCATCTACATCATTAATCTGAAGAGAACTTTGGAAAAACTTCTTCTGGCAGCATGTGCCATTGTAACCATTGAAAACCCAGCCGATATTAGTGTCATCTCATCCAGGAACACTGGCCAGAGAGCTGTTCTGAAATTCGCTGCTGCCACTGGCACCACACCTATTCCTGGATGTTTCACACCAGGCACCTTCACCAACCAGATCCAGGCAGCTTTCAAGGAGCCTCGCCTCTTGGTGGCCACTGATCCTCGGGCAGATCACCAGCCTCTGACTGAAGCATCTTATGTTAACCTCCCAACCATTGCCCTGTGCAACACAGACTCCCCACTTTGCTATGTGGACATTGCCATTCCATGTAACAACAAGGGAGCTCACTCTGTGGGTCTGATGTGGTGGATGCTGGCCCCGTGGTACCATCTCCCAGGAACACCCATGGGAGGTTATGCCTGGTCTTTACTTCTACAGGGAGCCAGAGGAGATTGAAAAGGAAGAGCAGGCCACAGCTGAGAAGGCAGTGACAAAGGAGGAGTTTCAGGGTGAATGGACTGCACCCACCGCAGAATTCACTGCTACTTCTTCCAGAGGTGGCTGACTGGTCCGAGGGAGTACAGCTGCCATCTGTGCCCATTCAGCAGTTCCCCAGTGATTGGAGTGCTCAGCCAGCTACTGATGACTGGTCTGCGGCTCCTACTGCTCAGGCCACTGAGTGGGTAGGAACTACTACAGAGTGGTCTTAAAACGCAGATGCTCTAATAGTGTTGGAAAAATGCTGATTGAAAATAAACATTGATTTCTTAAAAAAAACCAAAACCCTTCAATTTTCAGATCCATTCCCTTCCTCCCTTGTCACCCACTCCCTCTGAGAAGATAAGCAATTCAGTATGTGTTGTACATGTATAGCTATGCAAAACATTACCATAGTAGACATATTGTAAAAGACTGCTTATATTACCCTCCCACCCATCTCACCTCCCACCTGGTCCATTCCCTACTTTGATCCTGTCCCTCTTTGATAGGGGGTACTTCCAACCTCCCCTCCCCCCAGAATGCCCTCCCCTCCATCATCCCCCCTCTCATCCCCCTTTCCCCTACTCAGGAGAGTGAGTGAGGGTAAGATATTCCATTTAGTATGTATGTGATTCTCTCCTTGAGCCAACTTCAATGAGAATATGCTTTTGCCTTTTGCCTTCCTGTTCTTCCCCTCCCCTGCAACTACTTCCCCTTGCCTCTTCTACATGAGATAGTTTACCCTACCCTGTCTCTCCCCATCTCCTCTTGATACTTTCCTCTCTCACCTCTTAACTTCACCCCTTAAGAATCATCCCTTGCTGTCAAATTCAACCTGTGCCCTCTATCCATGTATACCTGTAAACATATGCCCATATACCCTACTTCAATTATTTTCATAACGAGAAAGGTTTCATCTGTCACAGTTATTGTTTTTCCATGTAGGAATGTAAACAGTTCAACTTTGATAAGTTCCTTTTGATTTCTTTTCCCTGATTACCTTCTCAAGCATCTCTTGCTTTTTGCGTCTGAATGTCAAATTTTCTATTCAACTCTGGTTTTTTCCTCAAGAATGCTTGAAAGTCCTCTATTCCACTGAATGACCATATTTTCCCCTGAAACAAGATACTCAGTTTTGCTGGGTAGGTGACCCTTGGCTTCAATCCCAGCTCTTTTGCCCTCTGGAATATCATATTCCATGCTCTTTGATCCCTCAGTGTAGAAGCTTCCAGGTCCTGGGCTATTCTGGTTGTGTTTCCACAATACTGGAATTGTTTCTTCCTGGCTGCTTGTAGTATTTTCTCCTTGATCTGGGAGCTCTGGAACCTGGCTACAATATTCCTAGGAGTTTTCTTTTTGGGATCCTTTTCAGGAGGCGATCAGTGGATTCTTTCAACCTCTATTTCTAAACATCAGGGCAATTTTCCTTGAGAATTTCTTGAAGGATGATTTCTAGGTTCTTTCTTTGATTGTGACTTTCAGGTAGTCCAATAATTTTTAAATTATCTCTTCTGGATCTATTTTCCAGGTCAGTGGTTTTTCCCATGAGATATTTCACATTGCCTTCTATTCTTTCATTTGTTTGGATCTGATCAACAGCATCTTGATTTCTCATAAAGTCACTAGCTTCCATTTGCTCCAGTCTAATTCTGAAGGAATGATTCTCCTCAGTGAGCTTTTGAGATTATTTTTCCATCTGGCAAATTCAACTTTTTAAGGCATTCTTCTCCTCATTGTCTTTCTGGGCCTCTTTTGCCATTTGAGTTAGTCTATTTTTAAGGTGTTATTTTCCTCAGTCAGGCTGTTGACTGTCATTTCATACTTTTCTTGCATCTTTCTCATTTCTCTTCCCAAATTTCCCCCCACTTCTCTTATCTGTGTCTTACGGTCCTCTGTGGCCTGTAGCCAGCTTGTATTTTCATCTGGGGCTTTTGGTGCAGGAGTTCTGACCTCACAGTTCTCCTCCTGTTCCATGCTTTGATCCTCTTTGCCCCCAAAATAGGAGTCTAAAGTTGCATTTTTCTGTTTATTTTGTTTCCTTTGCCTAGGCATATTGCCACTTAATTACTTGATTTGGGGGCTTGTTGCCACAGTAGGACTCTGCTACCAGACAGGAGAGCTTCTGTCCCAAACATGGGGTCTTCACAACTTCTGGAGGTTGGGTGGCTTCTGTAAAGCCTCTACCCACTCTGGAAAATTGGATACCCACCCCAGACCTTCCCCCAAGACCACAATCCAGATCCAAGCAGGTTACAGCAAGAGTGATTAACCCCCAGACTGATTGCTGGATCTCCCTACACTTCTCAGACCAGGAGCTAGAGCTGCCACTGATGCTGCAAAATTGCCTCTGTGCCAAGTTTCCTCAGCAGCTTTTTGTCCCCAGGGGAGGAAGCTGATGTGTTCCCCAAATACTGGTCCCAAAGTCCATAGGGCACTAACCTTTCACTTTGTCCTAGGCATATCTATGCTGATAATTCTGGAATTGCCACAGCTGCTGGTGTTCTGAGGTCCCTCCAGCCAACTGCTGGCCCAGCCCCCCTGATGACCATATTACCTTTCAATAAACTCTAGTAACATTGCCTCTAGGAGAAATGACAAACCACTCTGTTTGATGTTGAAAACCCTCACAACCAGGCTAGCTTCAACCAATCTTTCCAACTTTATTATACATTTCTTCCTATCCCACAATGTATAATAGAGACAAATTAACCTTCTCTCTGTTTCTCAAGCATAGTATTTCATCTCCTTTTTCTGTGTTTTGCAGTGACCAGCACTCATGCCTGAAATATACTCCCTCCTTAACTCACAAAATCTCCCACTTCCTTCAAGACTCAGCTCAAATGTTGTCTTCTCCATGAAGCCTTTTGAGATTCCCCTAAACTGCTGATGAACTTCCTCCTTAACTAACATATATAACCACCTGGCCATAGCTATGCTTCTTCATGTAGGGGAGATAACATATATATGTTATGACAATAAAATGTAAGTACCAGGTGCTTAATAACTCTGATTTGTTGAATGCTTGAAAAAAATATTTGAACATTTAAAAATCAATAAAATATAGATAAAATATGAAAAGGCAAATTACATGCAATAAGTCCTTATCTCTTAGCAAATATTATAAAATTCATTTTTAAGGAAACATCTCCCAAAACTTGCAATTTCTTACTGACTACAGGGGGCTGAGATACTTTTAACAAGCATTTAGTTAATAAGATAACATAAAATATACAGAAAAATCTAACACTAAACATAGTTGACTCAATAATTCAACTGAAAAGTCAAGAAATTCCAAAGACCTTAATATTATTATCTGCATAAAAAAGTAACTTGAAATAGGGTAGATTTATGAAAATCTATCATCAACTTGATGGGTTTAGCTTTGTTCCCTAGCATCAGAATTCCTACAACTCTGATCATAAGGTCTTGGAAGGTACATCTTAGAGGTATAGCCAAGGACAATCTAGTTTTCTCAGTTCTTGGGTATTTATTACTTTGGCCTTTCTTCTTACCTGCTAGAAGTTCTTTCAGAGTGAGCAAAAAGGCCAAGAAAGATTGCAAATAGTACTTCCCAATAAACAGTGTGTTTGGTAACTTTCACATCCATTAAAAATTCAGGTAGGCACCACCTTGCCTAGTGAAATATGTTGTGAATTAAAAAACAAGTAAAATAAAAATGTCCTCATATCTTTGGACAGATGTGTGGTCTCATCAGTATGGGAGTATTCTACCATTGTGCTGACCTTATCTCTTCTGTTCTTTCTCATTTTGTGTAACTTTTGTTGATGTTATCCTTCAACTCTTGAACACTGGGCCCATCCAATATGTTTATGACCTCCCATGAAAAATTTGTGTAGAATTTAATGACTAATAAGCAAATAGTCCCACTGGAAGAATATTGATACTAAAATAAAGGCCTTTATTTCAAGGAAAAACTGAATCATTCAAAGTTCTGCACAATTTCCCAAAGAAACCCAACTTACTCTCTCTCTCTCCTATTCAATTTTGGACCAAACTCATTATCAATCTGCAGGGTCTATCAAAGACATATGAATGGTGCATTATAAGTTATTTCCCCAACTTCACTCCATTCTGGACAACAAAACATCTTCAACCAAATAGTTTTTCCTATGTGAATAGTTAAAGCAAACTCTTTGGAATGGTTTTGGATCTTATTTAGGATGCTCTGCAACATGCTGTATGCTGATATAATCAATACAATATCATCCACAAAGAACACCTAGAGGATGATACCATTTATAGAGATTCCACTTCTGCTTGGATTCTACACTGAATTTTCAAAGACAGAGGCAAACATCTTTGATGAACATATCTCCCTCTTTCATTTGATTTTAATAGTCATAATAATAACCAAAGGGTTTTTGTTCTTTTATCTTTCAATGAATATAATATAATTTTAAATATGCATGAAAGATGCCTTGTTGGAAGATAAATATTTAGTATTTGGAAAAATGTTAATTTTTTGGTTGTTTTTAAAGTCAACTTTTTAAAAACCATTTGTTTATTTTTAATTTTCAACATTCACTTCCGTAAGATTATGAGTTCCAAATTTTCTCCCCATTTCTACCCTCCCTTCACCCCAAGACAGGATGTAATTCGATATAGACTCTACATATACATTAATATTGAAACTATTTTCACATTAGTCATGTTGTAAAGAAGAATTAGAACTAATAAGAAAAACCACGAGAATGAAAAAAAAAGAAAAAAAGAGAGAGAGCAAATAATATGCTTTGATCTGCATTCAGACTCCATAGTTCTTTTTCTGCATGTGAACAGCATTTTCCATCATAAGTCTTTTAGAATTGTCTTAGATCCTTGCATTGCTAAGACTATCAAAGTTAGTCATTGCATGTTGTGGCTGTTACTGTGTACGATGTTCTCCTGGTTCTGCTCACTTAACTCAGCATCAGTTCACACAAATCTTTCAATGTTTTTCTGAAGTCTGACTGCTCATCATTTCTTATACACAATAGTATTCCATACATTCATATACCACAACTTGTTCAGCCATTCCCCAACTGATAGGTGTCCCCTCAATTTCCAATTATTTTGCCACCACAAAAAGAGCTACTATAAATATTTTTGGTCATTTTCCCATTTGTATGATCTCTTTGGGATACTGACCTAGAAGTAGTATTGCTGAGTCAGAGGGAATGCACATTTTTATAACCCTTTAAGTACAGTTCCAAATTGCTTTCCAGAATGGTTGGATCAGTTCACAACTCTACCAACAATGCATTAGTGTTCCAATTTCCCCATATCTTCTCCAACATTTATCATTTTCCTGTTTTGTTATGTTAGCCAGTCTGTGGTACCTCAGAGTTGCTTTGATTTGCATTTCTCTAATCAATAATGATTTTGAGCATTTTTATATGACTATAGATAGCTTTAATTTCTTCCTCTAAAATCTTCCTGTTCATATCCTTTAAGGATTTATCAATTTTATCAATATTTTTAAAATGAGGCCTTTATCAGAAACACTGGTTGTAAAAATTCTTTCCCAGTTTTCTGCTTCCCTCCTAATCTTGTTTGCATTGGTTTCATTTTTGCAAAATCTATTCAATTTAATATAATCAAAATTATCCACTTTGCATTTCATACTGTTCTCTACTTCTTGTTTGGTCACAAATTCTTCTTTTCTCCATAAATCTGACAGGTAAACTATTCCTTGCTCTCCCAGTTTGCTTATATTGTGTACCCATTTTGACTTTATTTTGGTATAGAGTGTAAGGTGTTGATCTATGCCTAGTTTCTACCATACTGTTTCCCAGTTTTTCCACAGTTTCTGCCAAATAGTGAGCTCTTATCCCAGAAGCTGGAGTCTTTGGGTTTATCAAACAGTAGATTCATATAGTCATTGGCTACTGTGTCTTGTGTATCCTAACCTATTCCATTGATCCACCACTCTAGTTCTTAGCCAGTACTAAATTGTTTGATGATTACTGCTTTATAATACAATGTAAAATCTGGTATGGCTAGGCCACCTTTCCTTGCAGTTCTTTTCATTAATTCCCTTGATATTCTGGACCTTTTTTCCTTCCAGATGAATTTTATTATTTTTTCTAGCTCTATAAATTAATATTTTTGGTAGATTGATTGGTATAGCACTGAATAACTAAATTAAGTTAGTTAGGTATTAAGTAAGATTTAAGTAATGATATTACTTCCTTGTCTGTGGTGCTTTTTAGCAGGATGTAGTTTCCTTCTTTATCTTTTTAAATTCAATCTATTTTTGCTTTTGCTCTGTCTGAGATCAGGATTGCTATGCCTGCTTTTTTTTTTTTACTTCAGCTAAAAGCATAGTATATTTTACTCCAGTCTTTTACCTTTACCTTGTGTGTATTCCTCTCTTTCAAATATGCTTCTTGTAAACAATATATTATAGGATTATGGTTTTTAAGCCATTCTGCTATCCACTTCCATTTTATGAGAGAGTTCATCCCATTCATATTAACGGTTATTATTACTATCTGTCTTTCTCTTTCTTTCCATCTTATTCCCCCCCACCTTATACTTTTCTTTTGCCTTTCTCCCTTTCCCTCCTCACTAGAGTTTTGCTTTTGACCACTGCCTCCTCAATTTGCCCTCCCTTCTATCAATTCCCCCTCCTTTTTCTTTTCTTTTCCCTTACTACTTCTTCCTTCCCTTCTATCTCCCCCACCCCTTTTCTTTCCCCTTTCTCCTCCTACTGCCTATATGGCAAGTTAGATTTCTATACCTGAGTACGTTATTCCTTCCTTGGGACAAATTCAATGAGTAAGGTTCAGACAATGCTCATCTCCCTCCCCTTTTTCTCTCTACTGTAATATGTATTTGTGCCTCTTCATGTGATGTAATTTACCCTTTTCTGCTTCCTCCTTTCATTTTCTCCCATTACAATCCCTTTTTGTCACTTAATTAGGTTTTTTCTATCATCACATCAAAGTCAACTTATACCCACCCTATGTCTGTATATGTCCCTTCACAATGTAATAAAAATACAGTTCTCAAGAGTTCTAAGTATCATCTTCCCATGTAGGGATGTAAACAGTTGGCCCTTGTTGAATAACATGTTTGTTTGTTTTCCTTTCCTGTTTACATTTTTATGCCTCTCCTGAGTCTTGTATTGGAAGATCAAATTTTTCATTGAGTTCTGGTCTTTTCATCAGGAAAGTCTGAAAATCCTCTATTTCATTGAATGGTCAAAATTTCCTATCCTGAAAGATTATGCTTAATTTTGTTGGGCAGTTGATTCTTGGTTGTAATCCAAGTTCCTTTGCCTTATGGAATACCATATTCCAAGCCCTCTAATCTTTTAATGTAGAAGCTACAAGGTCCTGTGTAATCATGACTGTGGTTCCACAATATTTCAATTGTTTCTTTCTTCCTGCTTGCAGTGTTTGCTGCTTGAGCTAATTATTCTGTAATTTGGATACAATCTTCCTTGGCATTTTTAATTTGGGATCTTTTTCAGGAGGTGATTGGTGGATTCTTTTGATGACTATTTTGCCCTCTGGTTCTAGGACCTCAGGGCATTTTTTCTTGATGATTTCTTAGAAGATGCTGAACAGGCTCTTTTCTTTGTTTTCATCATGGCTTTCAGGTAGACCAATAATTCTTAAAATTATCTCTTTTGGATCTACTTTCCAGGTCCAGTTGTTTTCCCAATGAGGTATTTTACATTTTCTTCTTTTTTTATTCTTTTGATTTTGTTTGACCAATTCTTGATGTCTCATAGAGTCATTAGCTTCCACTTGCCCAATCTAATTTTTAACAAATTGTTTGCTTCAGTTAGCTTTTGTGCCTTCTTTTCCATTTGGCCAATTCTACTTTTTAAGAGATTGTTTTCTTCAGTGTACTTTTTGTTTCCATTTTGTCAATTGTATTTTTAAAGGAATTGTTCAACTTTTCTTTTACCTCTCTTATTTGACTTTTAAAATCCTTTTTGAGCTCTTCCAAGGCTTTTTGGGCTTGAGACTAGTTCACATTCCCCTTTGAGGTTTCATATGTGCACATACTGACAATACTATCTTCTCCTGAGTTTGTGTTTTGATCTTCCCTGTCACCATAATACTTCTCTGTGGTCACTTTTACTTTGTTGCTTTTTGCTCATGGTGTTTGCCTTTTTCTAGCTTTTAAAGTTGATTTCTGCTTCTGGGGCACAGGAGGCACTCTCCCAGGCTTCTTGTGCTGGGGTATAGGGGCCTGGCTACTTGGTTTGTGTGCTGGCTCAGATGCTGACAGCTGGAGGCCAAAGGGATCTAGTAGCTTACCTGGTGCTGACCTGGAGGTGGTGGTGGTAGCTGGCATGTTCCTGTTGTTGGAGATTTCCTGCTCTACCACACTGGGACTCAGGATCACCTACTGCTTTGCTGATGTTGGGTTTGCTGCTAGCTTGCTGGGATGCCTCTTGTCCTATGCTGGTCCCTTCAGCCACACAGCAAGAGGGACCTTTCCTGTTAATCCCCCTAGCCTCCTCAGCTAAAAGACTGCTGCAACTTGTCTTTCTGCTGACTCCGCCATTCCAGAATTTTTCCCAGGAATATATTGTCTGGGTGTTGCAAGGTCACTAAAGGAGGGTGAGAGTGATTTCCTTCTTACTCCACCATCTTGGCTCCCAGAAGTTGAAAAATCTTTTTCACTTTCATTGCCAAACATATCCTTTATTTCTCCTCTCCCCTAAAAACCATTTCTTATAACAAAGAAAGAAAAAAAGAAAAAAATAGTCCAGCAAAACTAACCATTTTAACCAAACCTGACAGTATATTCAATATTCAACATTCATAGTCTCTACCTCTGCAGAGAAATAGAGATACATTTGCTTATGTCTTCTTCAGGGTCAAGCTTGGTCTGCTTACTTATATAGTGTTTAGAATTATAGGTTTCTTTATAGCATTCATTTTCATTGTTCTTTAAGGCTCAATAATTTTTCATCATATTCATGTACCACAATTTGTTTATCCACTCCAAATTAGATAGGAAGTTCATTAAAGTGCTGTTATAAATATTTTGGTGTAGAGAACTTTCAGGGGTCTCCTGGTCCCACTCATGGGATGTTCCCCTCTCCTATACAAATATCTGCAAGGTTATAAGGCAGATAAGCAGAAGGATGTGTAATCTTGTTTGTTTATTCCTCCGGACATGGTCCTATGATATTGCCCTAATAAATAACTAACCTTAAGCAAGGGTAAATAGTAAAACAAGATCAAAGGAGGGTCCTTGTACATTGTTTGCATTTTTTCTGGTCTTGTAGATCTTCTGCTGGAGGACATATAAATTCTGTGAGCTCCTTGTATCTTTGTCTCTATACAAAATGGTTCTGTAATAAACAGATTATTGAATACACCCCCATCTTTTTATTCTTGCTACTTGCTAGCCCACCAACTGTGCTGGCCGCAGCATATTAGGCCTTGATATCTTTCACATCCTTGAGATGAGATCTCAGTGTAACAAAGTATAGATACTTTAGACATTCTCATACCATAATACCAAATTGCTTTCCAGAATGGATGGCCCATTTCACAGTTCACCCAACAATGGTTAGTAGTGTGCCGTTCTTTCCATAGTCTCACCTTCTCTTGTTATCTTTGCCAATTTTCTACTTGTGCAGTAAAAGTCCATAGTTGTTTTGTTTGCATTTCTCTTATTAGTGATATAGAACAATCTTTCATATGGTTGTTAAGCATTTTCAAGTCTTCTTTTCAGAAATGTTAATATCATTTGACCATTTTTATGCACTAGGAAATGGTTCTTGTGTTATATGTTTGTGTTAGTTTCCTATATGTCTTATATATTAGACACTTATTAGAGATAATTAATTCAGTGTTTTTTTTTCAGTTGATAGTTTCCCCCTTTAAATCCTAGTTGCATTGATTTTTGTAAGTGCAAAAGCCTTTCATTTTTTTTTTTTTTTGCTTTTTGGAGGGGAGAAGGTAGGGCAATTGGGGTTAAATGACTTGCCCAAGGTTACACAGCTAGTAAGCATTAAGTATCTGAGGCCTCATTTGAACTTAAGTCCTCCTGACTCTAGGAGGTGCTCTATTCACTGTGCCACCTAGCTGCCCTGGCCTTTTAATTTCTTGTAACTGAAGTTTTCTATTTTTATCTTTTGTAATCATCTCTAACCTTTGTTTGGTTAAGAACTCTTCCTCTTGCCATAGTCATGAAAGGCAAGTGATTTAGTTTCCTTGTACTATTTTTTTTTGTCATTTGGTGAGAGAAAATCTACTTTTTGATCCAGTGATACTGGCCTCCTGGTTATTCCATGAACAAAACACTTTATTCCTCATCTCTGGGCCTCTTCTCTGGCTGCCCCTCATACTTGTAACACTCTTATTACTCCCCTCTACTGATCTCCCTAGCTTCCTTTAAGTCCCAACTAAAATGCCACCTTCTACAGGAATCCTTCCTCAACCCCTCTTAAATTTAGTGCCTTCCCTCTGTTAATTATTTCCTATTTGTCCTGTATATAGCTTACTTTGAATATATTTGTTTATATGCTATATCCCCCATTAGATTGTAAGTTCTGTGAGGGCAGGAACTTTCTTTTGCCTCTTTTTGTATTCCTAGTACTTATTATAACACTTGCCATATATACAGTAGGTACTTAGTAAATGCTTGTTGATTAAAGCATTTTTTGTTCTACCCAATCATATGGCCTTTATTTGCTTTCTTTTTTTCTCTTTGGATGTCAATTGGAGTTAAGTGACTTGCCCAAAGTCACATGGTTAGTAAATATGTCAAGTATCTGAGGCCGGATTTAAACTCAGGTCCTCCTGACTCCAGGGCCTGTGCTCTACTCACTGTGCTACCTAGCCACTTCGGCCTTTATTTTCAATAAACTGTAAATACACTGGGATCCTTTATACTCTAGACTTTTCGGTCAGTTGTATGATTGGAAATATATGATCTGTTGTAGAATAATGTTTGCAAAATTTTCCCTATTCTCATCTCAAACTTTTCGAGGATGCCCTTGATGAATGTGTATGGGTCAGCAGTTATTGACAGTTTCTCAATTGTAATTTTTTGGTAAGGTCCATTCTTCTATGTATTGTTATACATGATGGTTAGATGCAACTGAATTCTTTTAGAAGATGCTGCCACTGTGGGTTGTGGTAGGAAAAGCACAGAAGACATCGGTTCATTTTGATTGCTACTTACTAGTTTTGTGGCCTTGAAAAAATGATATAAACTTTCAGCACCTCAGTTTCCTCATATATAAAATGAAAGGATGAAATTTTTAAGGTCCCTTCTACCTTTTGAGAATAGAGCATCAAGGTTGCAGCTGTGGCTGATCTTGTAATACAGGCTCACGATAGAAATTATTTTGTATTATTTATTTGTGCACGCATTGTTTTGTTGTTATTATGTCATTTCAGTTATGTCCTACTCTTTATGACCCCATTTGAGCCTTACTTGGCAAAGATATTGGAGTCGTTTACATTTCTTTCTCCAGGTCATTTTACAGATAAGGAAACTGAGACAAACAGGGTTTGAAGCTGGATTTGGACACACGCCTTCCTGCCTACAGGCCTGATGCTCCATACACTGAGCTATCTAGCTATACACAATGTAGCCTTCCAGCATGTAAGCACTTTGAGGCCAGTGACTATTTCATTTTTCTGCTGTGTTTTTGTGTCCTCAGCCCCCAGTACTACTTTGCAGAGGAAAGACTACTAGGTTAAAGTAACATATATGAGAAGTCAGGACCTGACTCAATAAGCATTTGATTTCTGGAAAATCACTGAACTCTTCCGGCCTTTACTGTCTTCGTTTGTGTATGTTTAGTTGTGTTGCTATGTTGTTGTTTAGAGGGCAGGAGGAGACTAAACCTATAATCTCATTTGTTTAGGGAACCCACAGTGAGGGAACTATAGCACCAAACTATAAATTAACACCCATTCTGCAACTCAGTCTTAGAGACTTGATTGACAGCTCTAGAGTGACTTGTCCAGGTTCAATTAGGGCAGGACTTGAACCTAGGTCTTCCTGACTCTGAAGTGTCCTCTCTATAGACTATGCCATGCTTCCTGGATAATTATTTAAGGGGATAATGATAACTTAATAGAGCTTTCGGTGAAGAATATAAGAGGAAAGGTTTGAAACTCCCTAAGAAAAGCCTTATGCTTTTACAAACTGATGTCCTTCATCAAGGTAATCCTATCATTTCCTTTCTTTACCATTTTCCTTCCTTGCAGTATACACTCTGGTCTCCAAGGGAAAGCAAGTCTTAGCTCCTTTTGCCTTCCCTTCTTTGAGGTACAAAAGTCTTGGGTAGGAAGAGTTCTCAAGAGGAGGTAAGTCTTAGTCAAAGGGGAAAAAAACACCCCTCAAAAAAAAGCCCATAAAATTATCAGATTGAAACTGAGGAATCTGTTTTTAGTTAGGCATCTCTACGGAGACGGCTATGTCCACTGGCCTCCCACTGCCTCAGAGTCATGGGATATCATCAATTTATTTTTTAACTTCTGTTTGACTTTGGCTGAGAGCTAATGAATTGTTTATATATCCCCCTCACTAATCCAGCTAGAGAGACCCTGGAGGAAAAATTTTTTTAAAGAGAATTAAAAACCCACCCGTGGAGAGGATTCCAGGAGGAATGGACATGTGCAGCTGAAAGCACGGAGCTCAAATCCTTATTTTTGGTACTTAATGAATGCCATTCCCACATCCCCCACCCCTCAAACAAATATTGATGGTTTAACAAAATTTAATTTGGTAGCTAATTGGCTGGCATATAATGTGACTGTATAGGATGTCATGCATACTTTGGGCTAAGCAGGGATTAAGTTGATCTTGCACATTTCCTATTAACGGTTACAAATATACTTTGTACTCTAATGGTTCCTGAGAGCTGGGCAGCACAGCTGGATTGACATGAATGCCAAGTGCACATGAATTTAAAATCACCCCTGAGAGAATCTAGGAAAGGTCATGGAAACTAACAGTGGATGGAAGCAGAAGAGTCCATGCATTGAAATGGTATCACATTCCCAGGAGGGAATAAGAGAAGGGCTGCTGGCAGCCAGAAAATACTTGGAAGAGAACATTAAAGTCCTCTCTGAGCCCTTCCAAAGGGGACAAAGCCACACCATAGCTAGAACCCAATCAGGAGCAGTTAAGCAGAACATGGAGTGCTGTGGTAGCAATATTGTACCATTGTTAAACAAATACCAGGGAGTCCCCTTGCTTTTTTACTAATGGCCAACACAAGCAACAGAAACAACTCTGGGGCTTGTTGGCAGGGCAAATCCTATGAGTGGACATTTTCCAACATGGTGGATACAAGGGGGAATAGAATTACAGAATATTATCATTGGAATGGACCTCTAAAACCATTTATTCCAAACTGTATATAAGTAAGGCTCTGCAACATACTCCGCAAGTGGTCATCTGACCCCTTCTTTAAGACCTGTCATGAGGAAGTACCTGTTTCTAAAGAGAGCCCATTCCACTTTTTGAAAGTTTTTATTGTTGATAAGTGGCAGCTAGGTGGTATTGTGGATAGAGTGCCAGCCCTGGAGTCAGGAGGACCTGAGTTCAAATCCAGCCTAAGACACTAGCTGTGTGACCCTGAACAAGCCATTTAACCCTGTTTGCCCCAGTTTCTTCATATGTAAAATGAGCTGGAGAAGGAAATGGCAAACCACTCCAGTGTCTTTGCCAAGTAAATCCCAAATGGGATCACAGAGAGGTGGACACAACTGAAAACAATTCAACAACAACAAAATTGTAAGTAAGTTGTTCCTTTTTTTCTTTACATCAGGCATCAATTTGCCTCTTTACAACTTCCACCTCAGCTCCTACCTCCATCCTCTGGTACCAAGAGGAAATCTAATTTGTCTTCCAAATAACAATCCTTCAGATACTTGAACATCCGACACACACACACACACACACACACACACACACACACACACACACACACAGCCTTTTATCTAAGCTCAACACCACCAGTTCTTTTGACCAGTCCTTATGTAGCAATAATATGATCAGTGACTCTAGAATGTGCCAGTTCCCTAGTAAGTGCTTCATAAATGCTCATAGATTGATGCTTTATGTCATCCTTTACCCTCCTCAAAATGTTTCTCCAGGATATCAATATCTTCCTAAAACATGGTTCTCAAAACTAATCACAACAATTTGGATATGAGTCTGACTTAGGCCTATTATAGTATGACTTCCTGGTCCTGGAAAATCTACCTTTCTAAGGAGTGTGTGGTGATATTAACTTTTTTGGCTAACACATCATTTTGTTGAGTCATTTTGAGCTTGCAGTTCACAAAGATCTGAAATATAGAATGATACACAATTCAGTAATAAGGCCATATCTCTCATTGGCCTGTTACTACTGTCAGAGATTCTGCCATTAAAAATTCATTTCAGGGGCAGCTAGGTGGCTCAGTGAGTAAAACACCTGCCCTGGAGTCTGGAGGACCTGAGTTCAAATGTAGTCTCAGACACTTACTAGCTGTATGACCCTGAGCAAGTAACTTAACCCCAATAGCCTCAAAATTTAAAAAAATAAATAAATAAAGGAGGGGAAAAAAAGCAAGCATAAACAGTGTGAATTAATTGCTGATTCTTTCCCTTAAAAATTACTTTGGGGGAGAGGTGGAGCCAAGATGGCAGAGTAGAAACAGCGCGTCCAAGGCACTCTCCCCCCAGATCACCTCCAAACTATGTAAAAGGGGACTCTGAACAACTTCTGGAGCCCCAGCACCCACAGAATGACACAGAGAAGCTAACTTCCTGCTGGGGACAGCCCAGCAGCCTTGCAGGAAGGACCAGCCCAGTGCTCTGGGAGCCGGCAGCGTGCAGCGCACAGAGCGCGGGAAGCCAAGCAGAGCCGGAGCCGAGGTCCCCGTGAGCCGAGGTTTTAGCCCCAGGGTGGCAGGGCCAACAGCTGGCTGGAGGAACCCCAGAACACCAGCAGCTGTGGCGATTCCAGAATTATCAACTCAGATATGCCTAGGACAAAGTGAGAGGTTAGTGCCCTATGGACTTTGGGACCAGTATTTGGGGAACACGTCAGCTTCCTCCCCTGGGGGCTAGAAGCCGCTGAGGAGACACGCCATTTTGTAGTTTTCAGGGGCAGCTCCAGCTCCTGGCCTGCGAACTGTAGGGAGATCCAGCAATCACTCTTGGGGGTTAATCGCTCTTGCTTTAACCTCCCTGGATCTGGATTGTGATCTGGGGGGGGGAGGTCTGGGGTGGGCATCCAGCTTGGCAGAAAGCTGTGAAGACCCCAATGTTTGGGACAAAAGCTCCCCTGTCTGGTGGCGGAGTCCTGCTTTGGCAATGAGCCCAAAGGTCAAGTAATTAAGTGGCAACATGTCAAGGCAAAGGAAACAAAATAAACAGAAAAATGCAACCTTAGACTCCTATTTTGGGGACGAAGAGGATCGAGGCAGGGAACAGGAGGAGGACTGTGAGATCAGAAATCCTGCTCCAAAAGCCCCAAAGGAAAATATGAGTGGGTTACAGGCCATAGAGGACCTTAAGAAGGACTTCAAAAATCAAATAAGAGAAGTGGAGGAAAAATTGGGAAGAGAAATGAGAAGGATGCAGGAAAAGTATGAAATGAGGGTCAACAGCCTGACTGAGGAAAACACCACCTTAAAAAATAGACTAACTCAAATGGCAAAGGAGGTCCAAAAGGGCAATGAGGAGAAGAATGCCTTAAAAAGTCGAATTTGCCAGATGGAAAAAGAATCTCAAAAGTTCACTGAGAAGATTCATTCCTTCAGAGTTAGACTGGAGCAAATGGAAGCTAATGACTTTATGAGAAATCAAGATGCTGTTAAGCAGATCCAAACAAATGAAAGATTAGAAGGCAATGTGAAATATCTCATGGGAAAAACCACTGACCTGGAAAATAGATCCAGGAGAGACAATTTAAAAATTATTGGACTACCTGAAAGCCATGATCAAAGAAAGAACCTAGAAATCAGCCTTCAAGAAATTCTCAAGGAAAATTGCCCTGATGTTTTAGATCCAGAGGGCAAAATAGAGGTTGAAAGAATCCACAGATCACCTCCTGAAAAAGATCCCAAAAAGAAAACTCCCAGGAATATTATAGCCAGGTTCCAGAATTCCCAGATCAAGGAGAAAATACTACAAGCAGCCAGGAAGAAACAATTTCAATATTGTGGAAACACAATCAGAATAGCACAGGACCTGGAAGCTTCTACACTGAGGGATCGAAGGGCATGGAATATGATATTCCAGAGGGCAAAAGAACTGGGAATGAACCCAAGGGTCACCTACCCAGCAAAACTGAGTATTTTGTTTCAGGGGAAAATATGGTCATTCAGTGGAATAGAGGACTTTCAAGCATTCTTGAGGAAAAAACCAGAGTTGAATAGAAAATTTGACATCCAGACACAAGAAGCAAGAGATGCCTGAGAAGGTAATCAGGGAAAAGAAATCAAAAGGAACTTATCAAAGTTGACCTGTTTACATTCCTACATGGAAAAACAATAACTGTGACTGATGAAACCTTTCTCAGTATGAAAATAATGGAAGAAGGGTGTATGGTCATATGAATACATATGTGAATGTGTGTATATATGTTTACAGTTATACATGGATAGAGGGCATAGGTTGAATTTGTTGGGAAGGGATGATACTTAAGGGGTGAAATTATGAGGTGGGAGAGGAAAGTGGCAAGAGGAGATGGGGAGAAACAGGGTAGGGTAAACTATCTCATGTAGAAGAAGCAAGGGGAAGTGGCTGCAGGGGAGGGGAAGAATAGGAAGGCCAAAAGGCAAAACCACATTCTCATTGAATTTGGTTCAGGGAGAGAATGACATACATACTAAATGGGATATCTCAACCTGCAGCAGAATAGGGGGAAGGGGGAGGTGAGAGGAGGGATGATGGATGGGAGGGCATTCTTGGGGGGATGGGAGGTTGGAAGTACCCACTATAGAAGAGGGACAGGTTCAAGTAGGGAATGGACCAGGTGGGGGGTGGGATGGGTGGGAGGGAATTATAAGCAGCCTTGTCCAATATATCTACTATGGTAATATTTTGCATAGCTATACACGTACAACACATACTGAATTACTTACCTTCCTAGAGGGAATGGGTGGCAAGGAAGGAAGGACACGGATTTGAAATTCGAGGCCTTAAATTTAAATGTTTCATATATATATATATATATATATATATATATATATATATATATATATATATATATATATATAAATACTATTATCAATAAAAAAATTTAAAAATGACTTTGGTAGTCTGGTGAAGTCTATGAAGAGGCAACCAGATGATTCAGTGGACAGAGAACTGGGCCTGGACTATGAGTTCAAAGCCAGCCTCAGATACTCATTAGCTAATAAATAGCTGAGGCCAGATTTGAACTCAAGAAGATAAGTATTCCTGACTCCAGGTCTGGAATTCTATTCACTGCCATCTATCTGTCCCTCAACATTTATCAAGTACCTACTATTTGCCAGGACCTGCTCTAAGCATTGTGTCAGGTAAATTAATGTCCAGTATCATTAGATTTATCATATTAATTTATGAGGTATGACCCTCAATTATGGAGACTGATTCCAGCTTGCAAAATTTAAAAGCTAAGTGGTTAGTAAAAGGGTGTGCTCACAATAAAGGGAAGCAAGGCAGTAGAAAGTCACTTATTTCCAGAACAAGGATTTATAAAGCTGGTGGAGAGCTCTAAGGAAATAATACCCCAAAGGCCAGGCTGGGCTCCCTGGTTAACATCAGCCCACCCTAGCCAGGGCTATTTCTAGCCTGTGAAAGGATTTCCACTGAGTCCTGGATAGGCAGCTTGTTGGCTGAGAGCATTTCTGGCTGCAGGACTAAGGAAAGGGTGGACACTTGAACCTTGCAGAGAGGATCCAGATGTTGAGGAGGGGAATGTGACCAAGGGGCGGAGGGAGGATGTGCAGAGGCCAATCCTGTTGTCACTGAGATGAAACTGTGGTGACAAGTGGCGTTGGATTTCAGCAACACAACTGTCTCTGTGCCCAAGTGCCTTTGTACATGCATCCTGAAATAAAATCTACTCTGCCATGGAATGTTGTTGTTGAGTCATTTTGGACTCTTTGTATCCCTATTTGAGGTTTTCTTGTCAAAGATACTTGGAAGGGTTTATCATTTTCTTCTCCAGTTCACTTTACAGATGAAGAAACTGAGGCAAACAGGGTTAAGTTACTTGCCCAGGGTCACTCAGCTAGTAAGTGTCTGAGGCTGGATTTGAACTCTTGAAGATAAGTCTTCCTGATTTCAGGCCTGGCACACTATCCACTGCACCACCTAGCTGTCCCTTTGCAATAGAATAGGATCATAGATTAGAGCTAGAAGGGACAGTAGAGTCCATCAAGCTCAACCCCCTCATTTTACAGATAAGGAAACAGAGGCACACAAAGGTTAACTGACTTGCCCAAGGTGAAACAACTAGTAAGTGTCATGTATCATTTGAACCAGGTCTTCCTGATTCCGACACCATTGCTCTATCCACTATACCATACTACTTCTAGCTCATTTTAGGATACTAGAGGAGGTAAAATATGTCTTCAAGTGCCACAAATTCACTTGACAAATGTTCAAGCTGTCTTATAGCAGGCAGACAGCTTCATTAAAACATTTCTGAAGGAACAGCTTAAATGCAGAGCTCCATGTGAATCATGGGGGTCCAGGTGCCATATCACCCTGGAAATTACAGAGTGCTAGAAATTAAATGTTTCATCAGCAGGTACCATTCTAAATAGTAATTTTCTAGAATGATTCTCTCCTCTCTTTTTGCGTGGCATGACTAATTTTCTGTCAAACTCTACCTGTCTCTGAAGTGGCAATCAATTGCCAAGATTAAATTAACTGAACGTTTGAAAAATGGAGAGAGAAAAATACCTAACCTTGTTTTCAATCTCTCTCTCTCTCTCTCTCTCTCTCTCTCTCTCTCTCTCTCTTTCTTTCTCCCCCTCTCCCCTTCCACTCTCTCTCTCTTTCTCTTTCTCTCAAAGTTGTAGAAATTCACTTTTCAATGAATCAAAAATATTTCTGAGTGATGATCACTCCAAATAGTATCTTCCATTACTATAGACACTTGTCTACACCAAAGACAAGTTGTTGTTAATTACAAGTCATCCAATCTCATCCACTGAAGTCACACTGAAACCAGTTAGTCCTAAAAGCCAGCCCTGAATAGGCAGAGATTATAGTTGTTTATATGCTGAGATTTAAAGAAAAGTAGAAAAATACCCTACTCCCCAAAATATCTTTCCCACTGACCTATAATAGGTACCAGAAATTCTACTATTAAAATGCATTTAGGGGCCTTAAAGGCTTAGAAAAGGCATTATTTTACAGTTAGATGAGATCAGAGAGCTTTAGAAATAGAATACAGAATAGGTTTCCATGGAGTCTTAAAATACATATCCCCCTGTCGGATTCTTCATTCTTTAATGCTAATGAGATCCTAATTCTTTCTTCAGACCGGGTTCTAACAAAAGAACTGGAAATACTGAGGGCCAGAAGAGAAGAAGGGAAAGGTGTGTAAAGGTAGGTTTCAGGGAAATAAAAAAGATATAGAAATAAGAGGCTGAAATTACTGAATAATAACTTTGCCACCACATAATTTCACCATCTGGCACTACTCTAAGCACGCCCTAGAGTAGATCCCTCTGCCTAGACCTGACTCCATTTGATTTAAAAGCCCCACGGCTACACCAGAATGAAAGTGAGGGAATTGATCAGAAAAGAATGGATGATGTGGATAGATGAAATGAATTAATGACTCATTATCTTTTCCTCCCCACTTCCCTTTCTCCTTTCTTTGCTCCCTCTCCTCCATTCCTGGTCTTTATTTATTAAGTACTTCAGTTGGTGTTAGGTGGCACGGTGGATAAAATTCTGGGCCTAGAGTCAGGCAGACTCATCTTAATAAATTCAAATCTGACTTCAGAAACTTACTAGCTGTGTGACTCTGGACAAGTCACTTAATCCTGTTTGCCTCAGTTTCCTAATCTGTAAAGTGTACTGGAGAAGGAAATGGCAGACTACTCAACCATCTTTTCCAAGAAAATCTCAAATGGGGTCACAAAGAGTTAGACACAACTGAAATGACTGAATGATAGCAAAAAATGTATGAGGCATTGTACTGGGTTTGAGAGTTGTAGAGATGAAAAATGGTATAGCCCTTTGCCTTTAAGAAGTTTGTAGTCTAGGAGGGAGATAAGTCACATATACAAATAAGTACAAAATAAGCTAGAATCTGCTATGTGGATGAGAGAGGGCCACAGTGGAGGGAGACAGTCAAGGAAGACTTTGTTGAGGAGATAGAATTGAGTTGGACTTTGAAAGAAAGGAAAGATTTCACTGGGCAGAAATGTGAAAGGATTCTGGTCCAAACATGGAAAACGAGCGTGCCCAAATGCTTCGGAAAAGAGAGGGTAACACCAGATCAGGAAATGACTAATGATTCAGCTCAGCTGGAACACATAAAGCAACAGACAAATGCAAGCTATTACTTACTAATACAGGAAAGTGGACAAACATATTAGAAAGAATTAACAAAGCTAGTTCACCTGAAAACTCATTAACTAGAAAGCACTTTATTCTGTGATTAATATCATTTTTGAGTAGGATAAAATATTGATATTGTCTCAACATCCTTGAGAACTCTCTAATTTGTCTTCTCCATATTGGAATATGAAAGTGAAATAACAGATGTTACTTGCAGATGATGAAAATGAATGGTAGAGTGATTGAGAGTGACTTGTCTAAGATCACATGGCAAGCTGAAGGCAGAAATAGTCCTGGGGCTCCTGAACTCCCAGATGACTGTTCTCTCCCTTTGAGCACAATGCTTCAGGCTCACAGTCATAGGGACATAACATATTTTTAGTTTTGCTGAGAAAATCTGGTTTTCAGACCTCTTGAATTCCACAGCATTATAAGGGAAGGTGTTAAGTTTTGTTTCCATTTTCTCCTTGTTAGAGGATTGTGCCAAAAAGTTATCTTTATTCAAAATCAGTTTCATTAGTGAAAACCAGTTATAAATAGCGATCTTCACCTCCTTTCCCACTAAAACTATCTTTGTGAAAAATATTTCAGCAGTACACCTTTTCCTAGAGGTTTCTATTCTCATTATCATGTGCATCTATCTATAGATTGACTTCAGAGCTAAGAAGAATTAGACCTTTGGCTATGAATATACAATACCAAAAATGCAAAGGGAAAAAGGAAAGTGATGCAAAATTTTAAAAGGACAACCTTCTGCATATTGGGCCAATGTGATGCCAAACACCTAATTATTTGTATAAAATTTTCCATTTGCATTTGAAAGACTGCTGGACTTAGAGTAATAGGATTGGTGTTCAGATTCTGGCTCTACTATTTAATATCTCAGGAAGTTCAATTAAGTATATCAGAAAGAATTTATTACTTGCTATATGCCAAATAGTTTCTAGGGCTACAAAGACAAAAAGTGGGGAAAAATAAATGAAGTAAATAAACAGCAGTGCCCTCAAAGAGCCCACATTCTTAACTTCTCAGAGCCTCAGTTTTCTCATTTCTAAAATGAAGGTGTTAGATTAGGGTGGTCAGTAAATATCTGCCAGCTCAAATATTCGATGATTTTATGATCTTAAACATATAAATATTCCTACTTATATTCTGATTCTATAGCTCTGGGTCTGACATCTACCTCTACCCTAAGGTGGAATTGGGGGAAGGTGAGAGTTAATTCTTTTCCCATGTTACCAGGGACTCAGAACTATGTATAGCTTGTCATCCTTGTCCTAGATGTTAGAATTATACCATTAGATTTGCTACCAGGGTCTAGTGTGCATTGGGTCACTATGGGGCCTCAACCCACAGTTCAAGTGATTGAGAGTAGAAAAAGTTTAAGAAGATAGAGTAATTCAATTTAACATTTGTTAAATGCTTATAGGCATGAGGGACTCAAAAACGAAAATGAAATAGCCTTTGCTCTCAAGGAACAAACAAGGCCCAAGAGGTCAGCACAAATCATCAGTAAAGTCCCAGAACCTCCAAAACCCTCCTCCAGGACTTCTGTAAGCATACAACCAGAAAATACTCTTTCAGGGCTTCCAGTAAGGTCCCTGGGCTTCTATACAAAGTATCACAAACAAACAACAACACAGACAGAGCAGACAAACAGAGTGCCAGGACACCACAAGTTTTCCCCTTCTTGACTCTGCCACCACAAGAGTCCTCTTCTCAGTTCTGCTGTCTCTAGCCTGGCCTCTCCTTATATATGGTTATCAGTTCCTCCCCTTCCTGTTTCAGGAGTTCAGAAGTTCTAGGGTTCACAAATTGTGGAGTTCACATGTTCTGTTTCTTAACAGACTTGATACAAGGCTCAAAAGAAACTTGAATGAAACAAGGTGTTAATTCAATATCTGAAACAAGGTGTGGACTACTCCTGTGCTTGCCATTATACCACCTCATTTTCTGTTTACTTTTTTTTTTTAAGCAATTGGGGTTAAGTAACTTGCCCAAGGTTACACAGCCAGTTATTTCTGTGTGGGTGTTAAGTATCTGAGGCTGGTGTTAAGTATCTGAGGCCAGAACCAATCCGGGGTCCTCCCCACTCCCTGGCGGCTGAAGTTCTTACTGCGTCACCTAGCCACCCCATCAGTTTACTTTCTTGAAAAACCATTGTTCCCCACTGAAATTTTTCAACAATTTGGACACTGTCATTTGTTTTTCATTGGGGTCCAATTTGCTAAGTCAGGATATTATGATTCAAAATGGTGATGAAGCTTGCATTCCTTCTGAACAGCTAATACTTCTCAGCAAACGAGGCACAATATTTTGTCTCCTGTGTAAATAAACAAGTATCTATTTGTCCACTCCAGATGAAACACTCTATGTTCTGATTCTATCTTCCATTTCTTTTTTTACCCATTTCACAAAGTCACCCCAAAAACTTTAATGTTAGAATGAAAAAAATCTCCACAGCAACTGCTTACATACAAAGAAATACTGAACTGAGTATCTGACCTTGGAGAGAACACCAGACACTCGTGAACCTTGGAGGGTAGCTGTGCAGTAAGGGAGGGAAGAAGCCCTCATGTTGTTGCTGTTCATTGCATAGTGGGTTGGCATCAGCTGTGCTGGCACATGGGTACACTCACTTTGTCCCTTTTTAACTGAGTCAGTAACAACTGAAAACACAATGAAAAGACTCCTCTCAGATTAGAGACAGACTAATGATGATTGGTTGCCACTGCACATTCTCTCCTGTTTGTCATATGACCAGTGGCACCCACCAAGATGACAGGCACAATAGTGATTAGTGGAAGAGGAGTAAGCAGGACATGGACAAAGCATTCATTACATCTTTACTTTTATTTACATCCTCTACATTTTTCCTGGGCTACCCGAAATCCTTTGGTAGGCCATATGTGGTACATGGGCTATATGTTGGGCAGGCCTGATCTACAGCACAGAATATAAGCTTCCCTATGCCTTATATATGCATCATTACCTTGATTACTTATATGGGATCTGGGAAACCTTTTGTCCACTCCTGTGGGCATAGACACAAGCTATATCCAAGTAACATCCTAAGATTTACAAGAGGTTACTCTGGATGGGGTCAACATTAGCTAACAAGTAAAATATTTTGGTTTATGTCCCTAAATTGAACTCAGTTTGGTTAAGCCCAGAATTCAGGAAACTGGGCCATAGGTTATATTTTTATTCAAAAAAATTTTATCATAGTTTTTATCACAAAGATAAAAATTTACTACTCTGAATGTTTTCATAGGCTCCTTAGTTTTTCTGTCTTTATTGGATAATTGCCCTGGTTGGCTTAGACTTCTCTATTCTTTGATTATATTCTATATTACACCCAGAACTATATTGAGTACATAAAATGAACACAGATTATTATTTTGCACTTGTTGTAGAATGCATGAATCATCATAATAGTTATTTTACAATTTGTATGGCACTTTATTCAAACAATCTGACAACTGAATAGTGTATCAGGCTCATTTTCTAGTGTGGAGAAACTGAAGCATGGAGATGGATAAATTGACTTGCCCTAAGACTAACTCAGCTCTAGCTCTTGATGGTAATCTAGTGTTCTCTCCAATATCCTACATAGCTTCTAGACAATTGCTTATGTTATAAATAGGTTCAATCTAATACAAATGCATGAACAAATTTTTATAGTGTCCACACTTTTCTCTTCTGACTCATACTTTTGGTGTATCAAATATAGAAGTCCATAGAGTTTGCAACATCTCTCATCTTCTCTCTGCTCACAAGTTTTCCGGTAATTCTATTTACAATCCATGCTGGTCATTTATAGGCAGAAAATATAAATCCAAGACTTTCATAAATCAGAATCTCTCCATAAAACATGGGTACACAAATACATAAAAGCAAAAGTATCAAGGCTCTGCTCCAGGAGCATCTTACCCTTAACCCAGATCCCAAGAAACAACTGGGATCTGACCTTTCTAAGACATAAGCATCAGAAACTGAGTGACTACATTTCCAAATATTTTGCCAGGTGCTTATTTGTGAACATTGTTGTGTTCTTTTATTTGTATATTACAAATACTTGGCTGACTACACATGTGGTCCAATTTGCAGAGTAGAAAAAAATCCAATGCCTTAAAAAAGATTTTTTTTTGTTTTGCTAGTGGGAGGGAGGTATAGTACTGGCCTCTGATTTTATCACTATGGGGAATTCTTTCTACCCACCAAAGCAGGTTGATAACTCTTTTGTGTACAGTCTTAGAAAGTTGCCTGGGAAGTTGGACATGGTAGCATGCTTTTATAATATTTGCTACCAGGGAGGATGAGGCTATTGATTGCCTGAGCTTAGAAGTTCTGAGCTGCAATAGGACCAAGACCAATTGGATATCAGCACCAAATCCAACACTAATGCTGTGGGTACAGAGACTAAAAGGCAACCTAAGAAGGACAAACTGGCCTAGGTCAGAACTGACCTGTGTCAAATCTTCCATGCTGGTCACCAGTGGTATTGTGTCATAAAAGAGATCAGGCTGTGAGTAGAATAGAAAACAGCTTTCTTCACCACCCATAGCCCTAGTGAACCATAATGTTCTCATTCCAAAGAGTTTTATTTAAGACAGGAGAGTTTCCCAGGTTAGAGACTCTAAATTATTGCGCTTTTGCATTATCCAGGTCTTGGGATGGAGCTACTTTCCTTTTAATCTCCTTGATGGAATAAGCCTTTTAATCTCTGTTGGTGATCCAAGTGGTCAAGACCTGTCAAAAGCCTCCTTTTGTCAAAAGAAGTAACTCCTTAGTGACCAAAATAAGTTTTTTTTTCCAGATTCTTCATCTTCCCTTCCATATGCAAGATATACTTTTTTCTGATTATAATATATATGTTGGAAAGATAGCTATTCATTCTACCCCATTCCCATGACTCTTTGTAGCATTATACAGAATGGGGAAGAAACACATGCAAGAACCCAAGATCATGAACAAAGCCTGTTGTAACAGGAAAAGTGAGAAATCTAGCTAAGGCAAACCTCATTTATAAAAACCCACATTTACACAACTGAGAAATGTGGAGGTGGAAGAAAGGGAGCAGTGGGGAGTAGGAAGGTACTCTTTACAAAAGATTTGTCTCACTTTACAAATGGATTGACCCTATGGTTCTTTTCATGAGCAAGCTCCCTAGTCCATTTTGTGTATGACTTGATACCTTAACATTGTATTTACTTACCTTCTTTATTTTCTATGAGTACACATACTGCAGGAAGCAAAATATAGTCAAAGTCAATGATCTAATCCAAAGTACTCAGTTAATGTAAACATTTGCCAAGAGTCACTGCCCAAAAGGATTTAAAAGAATGACAAATCTTTCCCTATACCCCTTGAGAATTCATGTGGCATCCCTTTTCTCTTTCCATCTTCCAAAGATATATGATGAAATTGCAGAATCTTAAGATTTACAAGGGACTTTAGAAATAATTTAGTACATTCACCAATCCATTGAAGGGATCCCAACTACAGCATTTTAAACAGCCGGTTATCCAACCTGTTTTAAACCTATATTTGCTTCTTATTCTACTATACGATACGATACGATACGATACGATACTGTAAGCTACATGAGGACAGGGGCAGTATCTTACATAAACTTTATCTCCTAAACATCTAAAAAGTATTATGTACATAGCTAGCACTTTATCAGTATTTGTTAAATAAATAAATGTTTTACCTCCCATTTATACTTAGTATATCTCATATCTACATAGTTATCTGCAAGTAGTCTTCACCATTAGAATGAGTTCCTGGAGGGTAAGGATGGTGTCTCTTCCCCCCTTCTTTTCTGTATCTATATATTGGCATAGTACCTGGCATGATATATGCATAATAAATGCCTTTTTTTGATAGGGAGCTTTCTACTTCATAAGGCAGCTCTGTGAAAAAGTACTTTCTTATATTGAGCCAACATCTTCCTCCTCGTACCTTCCATCCATTTATTTTAGTTCTGACCTATGGGGCCATACAGAATGGATCTACCTAGCCTTTGACATAAAATCCCTAGGATTTAAGGTCTTGTAAGAAACAACCTATTTTTTACTCAAACTATCCTTTTCCTCTAAGGATCTCTAGACACTGAATCCCCTCTCCCTCCCCAGCAAGTCTGAATTCTAGTTATTATTTCTTTCTATTGATCATTCTCCAAGCTGTCTCATTCACAAAGTTTTAGAATAGTAATGAGGCAGTAAAACCAAGAAAAAACAAATAGTCCCAAGGATTTGGGGAGCAGTGGAGATTGTAAGCAAGTATTATAAACACCTTCATCTAAAATCTTATTTCTTCCCTTCCTGCTGCCTTCAACCTTTTCAAATATGCAGACTATAGCCTTTGCTTTTCCTGCACTCACACATCATTTCTAATTTGCTTTACCTTTTCTCATTTTTAACCTCTCCCTCCAAGGTTGCCCAGTACCCCTCAGCCAAGTCTCGGTAGCTCTATTCCAACCTTGCCTTTCTCTTTCATTGGCTATTTTCTCCACTTTCAGTTGCCCCCTTTCTCCCCTCAAGCTCTAGCTTGAATTTTGTTCACTCTGTCCCCTCTTATTTATTCAACCCTGCCTTTAGCATGCTGGTCCACTTCACCTCATTTCCATCAGTCACCCAGCAAGTGGTGGTCACCAATCTCTGAAAGATACAGTTTCCTAATTAGAAATGACATTTGAAATAAAATGCTCAAAGATCTCCTGCCTTCCCCAAAAGAAGTCATGTGGATGATTAAGAGGATAATGAAGTAGCTAGCTATGTAACAAATCACTAATTGGAATAATCTTCCCTGAAGAAATACATATTTATATGGTTTTAATGATGGAGGAACTAACCCCCAAGCACACTGGAAGATTTTAATTTTAATCCTTGGTCTTAAAAGCCTTTGCAAAATAGGGGAACAATGCTCTACACATTCAACAGATAATGTTTTCCATTATGTTTTACTACTTGGAAATATTCATAAATAGGATGAAATTGCAGGGTCTCAATCTTCAAAAAACAAAGAAAAAAGCAACTTCTCTCTATGTGGTAATAGTAGAAAAGAGATAACCTATGGAATTGCCTAAGAGGTACTCTGTGCTCTGTGCTTGGAGACCTTCAGAAGGAAAGGAATAACTAAGATCAAATAAATATTTGCTACTATTCTAGGTCAGAGACTTTTTCTGGAGCCCACAATATTTCTGAGTCTTTTGTTTTATCTTTGTCCAGAACTATGATTTTGTTGAAATAGAGAATTCCTGATAGGTAACTTTCCTCTAATGGAGCAGATCTGTAACTTCTGTGTTACTGAAAGTTACAAACAAAAGATTTAGGGATGCCTAGGGTGTTGAGAAATTAAGTGACTTACCTCATGTCATACATATTGTCAGAAATAGGATTTGAATGTAGGTCTTCCAGCCTTCTATACATTGTACCATGCTGCCTCTCACCTTTTTGATGAATAATAAATATATAGAGGAAGAATTTACAAACCAATTTCCTACATCAAGGAGCATAGGCTATAAATAGATGAGCCATTATTTTGTTACTAGACTTTTGATAATTAGGATAGGAAGCAAGGAGAAACAATTTGCTGGTTCCCCAATAATACATTGTCATTGATTTGTGGCCATTGCAGTGAAATTCTTCCAAACTTATAAGTCCCCTTTCAATTTCCCTGTCTACCTTTTTGTTTGGTTTTGGGGCTATGTGGCACATAGAAAGAGATAGAAAAATTGAAAGGAGGTTTCCAAAGACAGAATCCTTGGGGAAAAGGCTTTTTATGCTTTTATCATCGATAAAGAGAAGCAGGAAGGGGAATGAAGATGCAATAGTTTGCTTTTAAATATATGTGACCACTTCACAGGATTCATTATCTACATTATCTACATTAAGCTGTATAATTGCAAACACCAAAAGAAAATGAGAAAATATCTTTTCTGTTTAAGTTGGTCTTGAGATTGCAGGCCTTTAGAGGGATTATGTGGTCTTTCTAAACAACTGGCAGTTCCCAGAAAACTTCTCCATCCCTAAGACCTTCACTGTGCATCCATAGCATAATGAGAGGAGCCATGGCCCCCTAAACAGTTAATAACTCTCACATTCTTAGGTCCTACTAAATGGCTACAGGGTGCTCCTGTAACTTTATCAGAGAATCCATTTGGGGAGCTATCTCTCCAATCATTTATCCTTGGGTCAAAAAAAATGGCTTGAATAAGGAGAAAGATATTTGTTTAACATAAGCAAAAGACTCTTTGTTCAATATCAATACTACCACCACCACCACACAACCCAATGGGGACCAGTTCCTTTGTTTAACTCTTGTTTTTGATAAGTAGTTTACAAATATTCACAACAAAAAGCTGGGAAAAAAACCACAAAATCACTCAATGGCTCTCAAGCTTCTCATCACCACCACCACTACCAAAAAGCTACCCTCTTTCTAATGTTCTGTTTTACAGTCTCATTGATTTGAGGTTTTTTGGTATCTCTACAATCTTCATTAATTCTACATCTCTTAGATCAGGGGCCCTTAACCTGGGGTCCACATAATACCAAGGTATCCAGGGACAGATTTCATAGGGTCCATGAACTTGGATAGGGAAAACTATATCTATATGTTTACTAGCCACTAACTGAACCTTAATATTTCCCTCAATTATTTAAAAATGTTATTCTGAGAACAGGTTCCATGGTAGTGCATGACAAAAAAAAAAGATTGGGAAGCTCCGTGTTACATGCAAAAAAAGCTCTAACTTTTGATTAGTCAATGCTACTTTTCTGTTTTTAAAAAAGAAACCCAGTGTTTGTAAGTCTAGTTGAGGTATCATAGTAATGATTCCATTTTATTGCCTGTCCATTTACCAGCCCCCAACACACAAACATACTTAGTCAAGGACACCTAGAAGATTAATCTCAGAGAACTGGATGGACATTGAGTCATTCTCTTTGCAAATTACACTTCTCTGCTCATGAAGCCATGTTGACTCATCATGGTTCTTATCCTAGCTTAAAAGCTTAAAATCAACTGTTCTGGACCTAAGGTCCCACCAGCATTTTCTTCCTTAAGCCCATGTTTTCTGCCTTTTCCTCGAAGTTAAGAGGTTTCAGCACTTTCAGGCTTAGTATTCGATTATTTTCCATTCTTCAACTATCTCTAACCATCTGTTCCAGTTAGTCTGACCTGCTCACTCTCTTTTAAACTGCATTGCTTCCACGGCTACCTCCCAGTCCTCCCCCAGCCTGGGATGTACTTCTCCTCTTCCCTGACTATCTAGAGTCTTTCTTGTGGTTGTTGTTCAGTCGTTTCAGTCATGCCCAACTCTTCATGACTCCATTTGGTATTTTCTTGACAGGGATACTGAAATAGTTTGCTATTTCCTTAACCAACTCATTTGACAAGTGAGGAAATAGAGACAAATAAGGGTTAAGTGATTCACTTGGGATCACACAGCTAATAAGTGTCTGAGGCCAGACTGGAACTCAGGAAGATGAGTTTTCCTGACCCCAGACCTAGCACTCTATCTATTGCACTATCTAGAACCTACCCATGCTTCAAGGGCCAGCTACCTATTAATTCCACAAAGTCTTCCTGAGCACTCCACTCCAGTGTAATCTCACCTTCCTCTGAATTCCCACAGCAATTAGTATCTTTGGTATTTAGCTGCTACCTTGCATCATTAGATTGTTTTCAATACGCACATGGCTTGCCTCAGGAACCTCAAGTAAAATATAAGTTCCTTGAGGGCCAGAGCTATTTTTTATTTCTGTCTTTATATCCCAAGCACTTAACGTACCTTGTACATAGTAGGCACCTAATTAACTAATTAGAAGATAGGAATGGATTGGACCATATCTTATACTATTTATAAGCCCAGTGGCACCTTGCTTAGCATCTTTCACAAAACATATGTACAAACCACATTTGCTGATAAATGTTCATTCTTTCATTCTATAGTTATGACCAGCCAGATGTTTTTCTTTCCTTCTTTTTGTGGTCTCAATTTATGGAATGCTGAAAGAATAAAGACATCAGAAATTAATCCTGCTGTCTTTTCCAACAATTAGGGAACAAGAAGAAGAGAATCTGCAAGGAAAAAAAAAGATTCTTCTTTTAGCAGATGAAATGGATTTTTGAAAAATGCTTAATAAAATTATGATTGCCTTCAGGATTAAGTTCAGACACTTTTGAAACCCAAGATGATGGATAGAAAACTTATTTTAATGGGTCTTCCAAAGGATCTCATAATTAAAGGTGGGGGGAGAAGAACTGGCAGGAGAAGTTGGGTAATCAGCAAATTTCTAATTGCTTTCTTAGTCTAAAAAGTAGAAATGTCAAAATTCATGTTAGGATCTAATAACTGTGCATGCAAGTATAACATGAATTTTGTGGATTCAGGTGTAATAATACAGATCCCTTCATGTGAAGATCTCCAAGTATTTGAAGGGGCAAATGCAGTGAGTAAAGTACAAATATACCTGAAAGGGCAGAATAAATTCAATTTTACCCAAAACTATAAGCAAAGCACAGCCCTCTCCAGAGGCTCAGTGTAATTTTAATACCTGGATAAAGAACATGGCCCTGAGTTAGACTCCAACTGCTAGCCATTGTTCCCTCAATATCCTTAAATGATTTTTAAAAATTTTCCTCTAGTAATAGTATCCTGCTTTGTCCTGAATTGGCCTCACTTTTCCAATTGTGAAACTCAATTTCCAGGGAGTCAGTGTCCAGAAGGATCAACCCCAAACTGTAGGAGAGGTCTTCTAAAATTTCAAAGAACAAATCTGCTAGAACACACACACTACTGACTTTGTTTTGGGCTGAAGTTCAGACTATAATGTCTATTCAAATAGAGAGGGAGGTCACCAAACTGTTGTCCGGGACTATAAGTGACCATAGCAGACCCAAAACTTCTCCTTGGCAAGCTGTTCGCAGGAGTCAAGTATTTTCATGCTTTTGTAAGGTTTTGCTCCCAAAGAGAAAATGTGTACCAGATACTTAGAACACCTTCAGGCTATTTCCATAGCCTGAATTAGTATTTTATAGAGAGTTCAAAATGGCTGAAAGAGAATATAGTGCTGGATTTGTAGTCAGAAAGACCTGGGTTCAGATGCAGCTTCAGATATTTACTAGCTAAGTAATCCTAGACAAATTTTCCTCTGCAATAGTATCCTGCTTTGACCTAAATTGACCTCACTGCCTCAGTTTCCTCATCTGTAAATAGTGGGATAATAATAACACCTACCTTTCAGGGGTTGTTATGAAGATGGAATGAGATAATTTTTAAGTGCTTTACAAACCTTAAAGTGCTGGCTCTTATCATTATCCCAGGGTGCTAGATTTGGAATCAGGAAGCCCGGGATTTGAATTCTATGTTTTTGACACTTATTAGTTGTGTAACCATAAGCAAGTCACTTGACTCTCTGAGTTTGTTTCCTCAATTGTTAAATTAAGAAAAAAATGCCTGTAGTACTTACTTTCATGTGGTGGTTGTAAAATTCCAATAACATTTTTGTTATGATGTTTTATAAACCTTAAAAGCATTATGTAAACATCAATTATTGTTATTATTTATTCTACCACTCAGTCCACAAATCATAGAGAGACTTTTGTTTTAAAAAATTATTTTTGAGTCAATTGTATGAAATTCAGAGTGCCTTTTTCCATAGAGATGCTCTCACAAAGGATGGTTTCAACTTGACCATCAAATCAAATGGCTTTCTTTTTCTCAGGCTCCTTCTTGATATTTGTACTGATATTATTAACCACACTTTCCTTCTCAATACCCAGTCATCTCCTTCACATGAGTGGAAGTATCTTAGTGTCACTCTTATTTTTCAGATCCCTCCTTTTCTGTCTCTTTTATGAGGTGTTCTTGTTCTTCATGCCCACTAGGGACACTCTTCAAAATTTCACCCAATGCCCTTTATCAAAGTGCTTTGAAATCTTTCACATCCTCAGCTGGACAGCATAGTAGAAAGACTACTGGGGCTAGTAGTCAGGTAGACCTACTTTCAAATTCTGCCTCAGGTGCCTACTAGCTGTGTGACCCTGGGTCAGTCAGAGGATGATAGGATCATAGATTTAAAACTGGAAGGGACCATAGAGGGTATTAATCCCAACATCCCTTATCATATAAGGAAACTGAGGCATGGGGAAATTAAGGTGACTTGTCTAGGGTCAAAAAGATAGAAGCAGGTGAGGCAGAATTTGAATTCAGACCTCCCTGACTTCAAGCCCAACTTCTCAATCTCTGTTTCCTGATCTATAAAACTGATGTAATAATAGCACCTACCTCACAGGGTTATTATACAGATAAAACAAGTTAACTTCCCAAGGTTACATAGCTAATTAGTAACTAAGCAGGGACTTTAGTCCAGATCTTTTGATGATGTTGGCATGGTGTGAGACACAGAATGCTAGATCTGGAATCAGTAAGGCCTGGGTTCAAATTCTAATCTGAACATTTACTAGCTGTGTGACTCTGGCCAACTCACTCTCTACAAGCCTCAGTTTCTTTATCTGTGAAATGGGGATAAAAAGTACTCACACCACAGAGTTGTACTGAAGAACAAAATAGACAATATGTATAAAGTAGTCTGCAAATCTTAAAGTGCTAGATAAATATTAGCTGTTGTCATTTACTACGCTTGCTCTATTCCATAGATTGCTAGCACTTTATTCTGGATAAATCTATCCAAAAAAGTCTTCAGCTCCTTTTGACCTTCTGAGTATAAAACTGTTAAAACTAACTATGGTAGCCATTCCAACTTAGCCTATAATTACCTATGGGATTGATTTTCCTAGAACTCTAGCGTGTGCAGCTTTGCCATTCAGGGTCTAGAAAAGAGAGCCGTAGCACTGGGAAGGCTGGCAAAACTGACTGCCACATATATCCTAGTAATGTTTTGTATGTATTCCCCACCATATGGCCCCAAACTTTACTCTGAAACAAAGGTCCATGTTTTTAAATACCAGGGTTCTTCCAGTAACGGTGCATGGCTTTAAGTTAAGGAAGGCAACAGTCACATATCAACTGAAGTATGTAATTACACAAAAGGCAACAGAGAGGCACACAGTGATCACAAACAGGTTGAAACATGATTCAAACGAGGAATTACAATGGCTACAAAGGGGTATTTCAAAACATCAGCAAAAGAAGCATGGCAATTTTTATTCTTAGAGTGTGGTCTGGGGATTCCAAGGGGTCCCAAGACCCATTCAAGGAAGTCCACAAGGTCAAAACTATTTTCACCTCAATAAGATTTTTAGCTTCTAAAATATCAACAGACATAAAATATTTACCAAAAGGATCTTTGAGGAATCCTCAGCCATTTTTAAGAGCATAAAAAGGTTGAGACACACAAAAATGAGAAACTCTAGTGTAGAAGATTGGAAATATTTGACCTGGAGTCAGGAAGACTTGAGTTTAAATAATGTCCCAGATATCAACTGTGTGACCCTGTGTAATGGTAATGTAATATAGTGGTAATGTAATTCACTTAGTAATTGATCAAACCTCTGTGAAAGAAACAGAAGGTATGAACCCCTGTTCCTGATGTAACAGGAAAGGGTTGGCTGAAACAGGAAGTAGCTAATGCTGTGTATATAAGAAAAGCGCCAGAGAGGCACAGTCAGAATTTCTTCAGACAAGAATCTGGAGGCAGAGCAGCTACAGAAGACAGACTCAATAACTGAGTCAGAATTTCCTGAGAACTTGTGGTGGTGGAGCTTCTTCTAAACAGGAGCCCAGGAGTCTCCTCCCCCAAGGCTGGATAAGATGATCCTGATTTTTTGAATGAGCTGCAGAAGACTGAGGAAGCATGACCAGGATGCAGGGACTTTGTCTGTTTGTGGCTTGGTTGAGCCTTGAATTCCTGGGAGCAGAAATTGTGAAGTGTTTGAGATGGACTAGACCCTGTGAACTTCAGTGTGGAGCAGGACCTACCCAGAGAGCTGGAAAAGGACCTGGAAGCTGTCTGCTATTGAACCCAGGTGACAGTTGGCACTGGGACCATGGAAGAAGAACCATGGAGGCTGAGAGCCAGCCTCGAGTCAAACTGAAAGAAGACTTTACGTGGATATTGTGTACTAACTGAGAAGATTGTGATTTACTTGTGACCAAAGAGTAGATGGCCTGTGTATTTTCCACTATCCTTTAAGAGGGTATTGAGTAGGGGGCGGAGCCAAGATGGCGGAGTAGAAACAGCTCATCCAAGCCACTCTGCCCCCAGATACCCCCCAAATGATGTAAAAGGGGACTCTGAACAACTTCTGGAGCGCCAGCACCCACAGAACGACACAGAGAAGATAAACTCCCGTTGAGGACAGCCCAGCAGCCCTGCAGGAAGGACCAGCGCAGTGGTCTGGGACCTGGCAGCGTGCAGCACGCAGAGCGCAGGAGCCGAGCCGAGCCCAGGTCCGCATGAGCCGAGGTTTTAGCCCCAGGGCGGCAGGGCCAGCAGCCAGCTGGAGGAACCCCAGAACACCAGGAGCTGTGGCGACTCCACAATTATCAACATAGACTTGCCTAGGACAAAGTAAGAGGTTAGTGTCCTATGGACGTTGGGACTGGTATTAGGGAATGCGTCGGCTCCCTCCCCTGGGGGCTAGAAGCCTCTGAGGACAAACGCCATTTTGTAGTTTTCAGAGGCAGCTCCCGCTCCCAGCCTGCAAATTTGTAGGGAGATCCAGTGATCAGTCTTGGGGGGTAATCACTCTTGCTTTAACCTCCCTGGATCTGGATTGTGATCTAGAGTGGAAGTTGTGGGTGGGTTTACAGCTTGCCAGAAACAGAAGTTGCCCCCGACACGTTTGGGACGAAAATTCCTCTATCTGGCCTTAAAGCCATAGTGTGGCAACAAGCCCAAAAGTCAAGTAATTAAGTGGCAACATGCCAAGGCAAAGGAAACAGAAAAATGCAACCCTAGACTCCTATTTTGGGGGCATAGAGCGGGAAAAGGACTGTGAGGTCAGAAGTCCTGCTCCAAAAGCCCCAGGGGAAAACATGAGTGGGTTGCAGGCCATGGAGGACCTTAAGAAGGACTTTAAAAATCAAATAAGAGAAGTGGAGGAAAAATTGGAAAGAGAAAAGAGAAGGATGCAGGAAAAGTATGAAATGAGGGTCAACAGCCTGACTGAGGAAAACAACACCTTAAAAAATAGACTAACTCAAATGGCAAAGGAGGCCCAAAAGGGCAATGAGGAGAAGAATGCCTTAAAAAGTCGAATTTGCCAGATGGAAAAAGAATCTCAAAAGTTCACTGAGGAGATTCATTCCTTCAGAGTTAGACTGGAGCAAATGGAAGCTAATGACTTTATGAGAAATCAAGATGCTGTTAAGCAGATCCAAACAAATGAAAGATTAGAAGGCAATGTGAAATATCTCATGGGAAAAACCACTGACCTGGAGAATAGATCCAGGAGAAACAATTTAAAAATTATTGGACTACCTGAAAGCCATGATCAAGGAAAGAACCTAGAAATCACCCTTCAAGAAATTCTCAAGGAAAAGTGCCCTGATGTTTTAGATCCAGAGGGCAAAATAGAGGTTGAAAGAATCCACTGATCACCTCCTGAAAAAGATCCCCAAAACAAAACTCCCAGGAATATTATAGCCAGGTTCCAGAATCCCCAGATCAAGGAGAAAATACTACAAGCAGCCAGGAAGAAACAATTTCAATCTTGTGGAAACACAATCAGAATAGCACAGGACCTGGCAGCTTCTACACTGAGGGATAGAAGGGCATGGAATATGATATTCCAGAGGGCAAAAGAACTGGGAATGAACCCAAGGGTCACCTACCCAGCAAAACGGAGTATTTTGTTTCAGGGGAAAATATGGTCATTCAGTGGAATAGAGGACTTTCAAGCATTCTTGAGGAAAAAACCAGAGTTGAATAGAACATTTGACATCCAGACACAAGAAGGAAGAGATGCCTGAGAAGGTAATCAGGGAAAAGAAATCAAAAGGAACTTATCAAATTTGAACTATTTACATTCCTATATGGAAAAGCAATAACTGGGACTGATGATATCTTTCTCACTATGAAAATAATGGAAGAAGGGGGTGTGGTCATATGAATCCATATGTGAATGTGTGTGTATATGGTTACAGTTATATGGATAGAGGGCATAGGTTGAATTTGTTGGGAAGGGAGAATACTCAAGGGATGAAATTATGAGGTGAGAGAGGAAAGTGGCAAGAGGAGATGGGGAGAGACAGGGTAGTGTAAACTATCCAATGCAGAAGAAGCAAGGGGAAGTGGTTGCAAAAGAGGGGGAGAATAAGGAAGGCTAAAAAGGCAAAACCACATTCACATTGAATTTGGTTCAGGGAGAAAATGACATACATACTAAATGGGATATCTCAACCTGCAGCAGGATAGGGGGAAGGGGGATGAGAGGAGGGATGATGAATGGGAGGGCATCCTGGGGGGGAGGGGAGGTTGGAAGTACCCACTATAGAAGAGGGACAGGATCATGTAGGGAATGGACCAGGTGGGGGGTGGGATGAGTGGGAAGGAATTATAAGCAGCCTTGTACAATATATCTACTGTGATAATGTTTTGCATAGCTAGACATGTACAACATATACTGAATTACTTATCTCCCAAGAGGGTATGGGTGACAAGGGAGGAAGGAAATGGATCTGAAATTCGAGGTCTTAAGATTAAATGTTTCAAATATATATAAATACTATTATTAATACTCTTTTGCTTGTAATAGGAGATAAGATGTGCAGGCATTGGGATGCAAAGACTCACCTTCCTCTAATGGAAAAGTCGATGGGGGTATGGGAGAAGGTATGGGAGAGAGCAGATTGGAGGAAGCGATGTCTTGTGGGATTACTATTCTGGGAGGTTGGGTAGGGGAACAATGGGGGGAAAATTGTAACTCAAAATCTGGCGGAAATGAATGATGTAAAACAGAAGTTAATAAAGCATTTGTTTAAAAAAAAAAGAGGGTATTGAGTAGTGACTAATGACTGAGTAGTGACTGATAATTGAATAGTGACTAATGACTGAATAGTGACTGATTTGTAACCTAGTATGCCCTTGTAGCAGCAAGCACCCTAGCTAGGCATATTCATACAGGTATTGTCTCCCCCATGAGAATTCAAGCTGCTTGAGAAAAAGGCCTGTTTTTGCCTCTTTGGATCTTAAGCACTTAGCATAGTGCCTGACACAGAGTAAACACCAAATAAAAGCTTGATGAATGATTAATTAGTTGAGAGAGTTGGACTCTCTGAACTCTGATTCCTTGCAATTTTAAACCTATAACCTCACAAAAAAGATAATGTATTGTTTGCAAAGTGAGAACTAATAAATGGACAGAAAACCCTTTGGCATATTTTGTGGGAGGTTATAGACAAGAATTAGACAAAATGGACAGGCACCGAGAGGCTGTAATCAGCACTGAAGGAGCAAATAACCAAACTGGCAAAATCACAGATTCATTGGAGTATTAGGGTATCACCTGCTGGTATGTTGTTGGAAAATGCTATCATTAAATGTAAAGCCTGTGGAGCTGAGATCCTATACCATGACATCTAGGACTGGATGTTCACAGTTAGCACTAGAAACCAGGTAAACCAGGTCCCAACCCAAAGTTTTTTCACCACCATCCATCATTAGCCTCCTTAAATTCTGACATGCTTTTTTTGTACTACCTTCCTAAATGATTTTCACATACATTTTCTCCATAGGGACCCACAACAATGCTATCTGCTAGGTAGGAAAGGCATTATTATTCCCAGTTTGCAGAGAAATAATTTAAAACTATGTCATTTGCCAAGAGTTATAAAGCTAGTTGATGAAAGAGCCAGGACTAGAACACAGGCCTCCTAATACCAAACCTATGAACCTTTATTGGAGGTAGGTCTTCTAAGATGAAATGCTTTAAGCGATATGTGTAAGTCCAAAAATTAAATATAAGTTTCCAACTCTGAGCTCCTTAATCTGTCACCAAACCTAGCCCCAGCTCTCTTTTAGAAGGATAACTCTAGAACCACAAAGTGACCCTGAACTCTACCTCTTGAAATAAAGCTTTCCAATGAAATGAACCTTCCTCAGTGTTGGGTTACATTGTCTGTGTCATTACTATTACTGAGAAGTAATATGATCATAGTTTCAAAGGTAGAAAGGAACTTGGAAATCGCCAATGTGCTATGTGTGCTCTGTGTATGTCACCATCAAGCTTGGGGAAGAACCAGACTACTCAGCACAAAGTTCTTGGTATAACTGTTGGTGTCAAAACATTTCATTCTAGTCACTTTTTTGTTCATCTGCTTTTGTTTTGATAAGGGTGAAAGGGAGGGTGTCTGCACTAAGAATTTAGAAAAAAACTTTTTCCTTGCTGGATGTCACATCACCTATATAGGGGTGTATTCCAAGGAACTGTCCTGGGCCCACTTCTCTTTGCTCCTTCTTGGTGACCTCATCAGCTCACATGCATTTAAATATCATCCCTCTATAGATAATGTCTAAATCTATAGATCCAGCTTTAAAGCCCACATCATCAAATATTCTGTAGGCATGTCAGATTCAACATATCCAAAACAGAACGCATCATCACTGTCTCATTTCCCTTCTGAACTTCCTTATTGATGTTGAGGGTACTACCATCATTCCAATCTTCCAGGTTTGGGACCTTGGTGTCATCTTTACCTCCTCACTCTGTTTAATTTTCCATGTTCAGTTAGTTGGCATCTCTTATTTCAACTTCCACATCTCTCACATCAGACCTCTTCTCTCCACTCATACAGTTACCTTCCTAGTTCAGTCCCTCATCACCTCTCACTTAGAATATAGTAACATTCTCCTAATTGGTCTCCCTGCCTATTTTCTCCAATTCATCCCCCATACTGCTGCCAAATTGATTTTCTTAATGCAAAATTCTAACCATGTCACTGCAACAAAATAAACTCCAGTAGCTCCTTCTTCCCTCTGGGGTCAAATGCAAAGGTTTCTGTTTGATAATTCAGTGGCTTCAGAACCTGACCCCAATCCAACGTTTCATCTTTCTCATAACTTACTTCCCTTCACCCACTCTATAATTCAGTCAAACTGGCCTTATTCCTCATAAATAACATTCCATCTCCTATTTCCATTCCATTCCATTCCTCATGCCTGAAATGCCCTTTTTTCCTCATTGCCTCTTAGAATCACTACTTACCTTTAGAATTCAGCTTAAGCATCACCTTGAGGCCTGTCCTGATCAAACGCCCCCACCCCCAATTTGTATATACATATATGTGTGTATGCATATGTTTGGGGGAGAAAGAGAGAGGGATGGTTGTTTTTCCCAAAAAGAATATAAACTCCTTGAGGGGAGAAACTTTTTCTTTTTGTCTTTGTATCTCCACAATCATAAGTACTTACTGAGCAATCTAGCCCAACTCCCTCATTTTATAGATCATGAAACAGATCCAAGGAGTTCTGTTACTTGCCTAAGATCACATAGTATATAGGAAAGGTTAAGAAACTACAATACTGAATAAATGTAAGTAGAATCCTAGGAAAGGACCACTTTTCTATGGAAATCAATAAAAACCAACCTGAAAATTATCAGATGTTCGTGAATAAAGAAAGAGATGGAGGAAGCAGAGGGTTACCAATAAATGAAATGTTTAATGGCTCCAACTGGTATCAGTGTAATCCAGTCTTTCAAATGTGGACAACTAATGTTGCACACAATCAGGAAGTTGATGGAAGGGAGAACTGCGGGGGGAAGGGGAGAGGAGATTAGGAAGTTCAGAAAGTGTTGCATGCCACATCCTCTCCAGAGGAAGCATGGTGACCTGGTAATGTTGCAAGGTTCACAGAGATACCAGGTAGATGAGAATGAGAACAGGTAGCTCAGGAAAAACCATGTTAGCCATATTTAGTTAGTTTTAAAATCTCTTAGGATGAGAACCCCATAGTCTGGAATTCATCAACTAGGGGTCCACTATCTAACCATAGATGCGCTTGGCTCTTCCTAGCCAAGATCTCATGGAAGTGCAGAAGGGCTGCTCTATCCTTTCACTTTTAGGCTGTGGCTTGCATTAAAGATGGAGTAAGTGAAAACCATAGCTGATCCAGAGTTCCCATCTCACTGGAGTCCTGACTTTACAAACAGCCAAAGAGTGCTGAAAATTGATTACTTCTTTCCCATGGTATTCATATCCACATTGCCCTGAAATTTTGTTTTAAACACAGAGTAGAATACACAGGCCAGCCCAGACTGGTTCTTTACTGTTGGAACTCCATTGCCCCCTTAAATGCCATGAGCTTACTTTGCAAACTCTCTGAATAGCAGGCATTCTTTATATTCAGGCAGCATCCTGCTTCCACAAAAACCAACAATTCAACAAGCTAATAATAGCAAGAGGGCAAAACCAAAATAATCTTTTCTGTGTTTTCTTGTTGGATTCACATCATTTATCACTCACTTAGCGTTTCTCTTGCATGTACAGCTGTGTTTATTCATTTTGCTTTGTCCCCTTCCTACTCCTGCCTACTCAACCCCCAAGTTAAATCTTGCAGGAGCATGCCAAAAAATATAAAGAATAGTAATAGCTGTCATTTCTATAATTCTTTACATGCATCTAATCATTTGATCCTTACAAAAACCCTCTGAGGTAGTTACTATAGGTATTACCATCATATTACAGATGGAGGAACTGAAACCTAGAATGTTTAAGTAATTTGTTCAGGATCATAGAGCTAGTAAGTACAAGAGGCAAGATTTAAACCCAGTTCTCTCCTAATGCCAAGTCCAGAGCCAAGAATTATGTAAATAAAAGTAGAATTATACCTTCATGCCTCATCTCCTTGACCATTCCTTTAAGTTTTCTTTGTTGGATCATCATCCATGCCCACCCACAAATTATGGTGTTCCCCAAGGTTTAGTACTGAAAATTCTCTTTCTTCCTCCTCCTCTAATCGTCATCATCATCATCATCATCATCTCATGTGTTTAATTAACACCCCAATGTTAATGTCTCTCCAATTTATCTACTACTCTCTAGTACTATACCATCAACTCACCATCAGACACTACAAACTGAAGATCCTGTAGGCCTTTCAAATTCAACGTGTTCAAAATAGAATTTATTGTTTTCCCCCAAATCCAATAATTTTATAGATTTCCCTATTATAGTTGAATGTCCCACCATCTTTCCATCCAATTTATAACCTTGTTGTCATTCTTGACTTCTCACTCTCCCTCACCCTACCAAATGAGTCAGCTGATACATCTTCTTGTTTCTACCTCTACCACATCTGTTCCCTTCTCTCCATTCACACAGCGTCTACTTTAGTTTATTCTCTCATCATCTTTCACCAAGAGACTATTGTAATAGGCTCCCCTATCTTGTCTCTCCCACTTCCACCCACTCACACACAAACCACCCAAGTAATTTTTTAAACCATAGTTTTTATGATATCATTATCCTATTCAAATAACTCCAGTACTACTTCAGATATCCCAAATAAACTTTACTGTTCATCTTAGGCCTCTCACAATCTGGTTTCAAACTACTTTTCTTTTTTCCCCTTTCTTTGGGGTAATTTTTTTTTTCATTTTAAACTTAAATACAAAATGAGAAGAAGAAGAAAAAACATTCCCATGTACATTGCAGACCATAAGAGAAGATTCAAAATAAAACTACAAATTTCTCTTTCAAGAAAACCTACATAATAAATTCTACACATTTTTTTCAAAGCTGCCCAGTTTTTCTTTGCATACATGTTGGTTTTCTTTTGTTATATGCTATGCACTTTTTACCTTATTTTTCCCCTCCCTTCCCATCCTTCTCCCTAAAGAAGGCTATAATTAAATGTGGACATACATACACACATACACATACATATGCACACATACATATATATCTATAAACACACATATATACACATATACACTCATGCACATATATGTAAGACTGTACTATGCTCATTTCCTCCCATCATGCTTCTGTGAAGGTAGATAGCATCTTCCTTCATAATTTCAAGTCTTTCCATGTTTTTCTAAATCAACCAGCTCATTATTTCCTATACCTCAGCAATATTCCAACCCCATCACATCCTATCTGAGAGATTGTCTATGAAAGTGTCCCCCCCCTCCAATTCTCTGCATTCCTTCTGTTCTTGGTTAGATAGGTTCTATCTATGCAAGAAAATTTTAATTTCAATTAATCAAAATTATCCTTTTTATACTTCAAAAATGCTGTCTCTTTATAATATATTTTAAGGTCTGATACTGCTGAATCTACTTCCTTTACAACCTTTTCCACCTTGGTTTCTTTGAAGGTCTTTCCTGATCTTTTGTTCTTCCAAATTAATTTTATTATTTTTTTAACTCAGAAAGATAATTTTTTAGTAATTTAATTGGGATGACATTGAATAAATAGGTTACTTGGTTAAAGTTGTCATTTTAAAATTATTATTGGCTTCACCTACCATGAACGATAAATATTACTTCAGTTATTTAGATCTGAGTTTATTTGTATAAAAATATTTTATGGTATGTTAATATAGTTCCTGTGTCTGTTTTGACAGGCATACATGTACTGTGCAGATATTTTAAATAGTCTAAAACAATATTGAACAATATCACTGATACAGAATAGTTTTTCTATTTTTCATTTTTGATTAAATCTATTTTAGCTTTAACTTTGTCTGAGATTATGATTACTATCCCTGAGTTTTTTTTTATACTGAATTGTACTCCTATCCTTTATTTTATCTTTCTGTATATCTCTCATTTTTATAATGTTTCCTGAAAGCAACATATTGTTGAATTTTAATCTGCTGTTCCCATTTTATGGGTAAATTTGTCCCATTCACATTTTAAGCTAATTACTTGTTGTGTATTTCCCTCCATCCTATTTTTCCTTACTATCCTTCTCATTCTATTTACACAGTCCCTCCTCACTAATCTGCCATACTTCTACCTGCTCCCTTGCTCTTCTATTCCTTAGCCTACATACCCCTGTAAGAGTCCTCTTCCTCAACCCTATCTCCTTGTCCTTTTATTTCTGTCTTAATTTAAAGACTTTTATACTCTTCTAGATATATATGTTGTTCCCTCTTTAACCCATTCCTGATGAGAGTAATATTTCAGCACTACCTGCTCACCCTGCTGCTACTAGCTGTATCAATTTTTCCTTTTATACCTCATTTGTATGAGATAATTACTCCTTTTGTCTCTCCTTACAGTTTTCTTTTTTTAGAATCACCCCATCATACTCAACTCAGCCAATTAATTTCTTTCAAACTCCATAAATAATGATGACAAACATAAGAGTACTGATAACATTTCCAAATATAAGAAGCAAACAATTTGACCTTATTGAGTCCCTTATAATTGGTCTTTAATATTTACCTTATATTTCTCCTGGGTGTTATTCATTGAATTTTCCCTCAAGTTCTGGGGGTTTTGTCACAAAAAATCTGAAAAATCTTTGAGTTCATTAAGTGTATTTTTTTTTCATTCAAGATCCACAGCCAACAGAGTCCCTAGATTTTGTACTCACCAGGTGTATGCTGGCTCCTTCTCCAGAATAGCAGCTCAGTTCAGGAAATCAGGTCAGCACAATTGTGCTTGGTGTCCTTCGAAAGTGGAAGGTTCTTCAATCTTTTTCTACTCAGCTGTCAGACCCACCCCCACACACTTCAGGCAAGATGGAAGTTTCTAAGGCTAAGGCTGCCTTTCGACCCTGGTATCTCCAGGATTCATCCTTTGTTGATTCTGCACAGTTGGCCTGGAGGTGTTTGAACTTCACTCAAGTTGTCCAAAGAGGTTGGGTTTTTTCTAAGATCTTTTAAAATTGTTTTAGGAGGACAACTGCTTTACCCTGTGTTTCTCCTACTGTGAGGCAGTGTTTTGTCTTTTTTTTTTTTTGTGGAGAAATTTGGAGAGCTGAAAGTTCTCTGACCTACACTGCCATCTTCCCAGAATCCTCTCCAACTACTCCAACCTACTTTTTGAGCTTTATTATACATTATTTTCAATTACATCGAATACACCAAGGTCCAACCAAATTGACCTTATTATTATTATTCTACAATGAACAATGTTACTATCTATACCTACTTAACGGGGTATTTATATAGTTTAAGCTCATTGTTTTGAACAATGAAGCTCATTTTATTCCATCCCCCAATCTGGAATTAGGCTTGGAACTCAAACCTTTCTCACTTCTACTGCCTAAAATCTTGATTTTTCTTCCTGCCTCAGCTCAAATGCCACCTTCAAAATGAATTTCTCTTGATCCCTGAATTTCTAATGCCTTCCCCCCAAAAAATTCCTTGTAGCTATGTTATTCAGCTAGATTATAAACTCCTTAAGAATATGGATTATTTAATTTCTGACTTTGTACCCCCAGCACCTATCACAGTGCCCACTGCATGGTAGGAACTTAATAAATATGTGTCAGTTCACTGATTAATTGATAAACTCTGGCTTCTGTTAAACTTATATAAGTAAAGCTCAGGGGCTTCAATCTTCTTTTTCCTTTTAAGGCAGACATACAGAAATGTCATTTTTAATAATGATATATGATGCATCAAGCACCCATATGCAATAGGAAGGATAAAAATATCGTTGGCTTGTATATTAGCTCTTATTAAAGGTAAGTTTTATTTATTATAGGGTATCTAGGTGGATATAGCAGTGGATAGGGAACCAGGCTTAGAATCAAGAAGACCCATTTTCCTAAATCCAAATCCAATCATAAACCCTTACTATGTGACCCAAGTCTAGTCATTTAACTTTGCCCCAGTTCCTTATTTATTAAATGAGCTAGAGAAGGAAATTGTAAACTATTCCAATATCTTTGCCAAGTAATCCCTAAAATGGGACCACAGAGTTGGACATGATTGACCAATAACAAAATTATTTATTATATGGGACATTTAAAAGTTATGCGTACAGTAAAAAGGTTTTAAAATGAAACATACTTAAAGAAATCTTGTTGATGTCTTTTTTTAAGTATGCAACCACTTCCTAGTATGTTTAGTTTATAAATTTGGATTTTTCATTTACACTAAGACCATAATTGATTGTAATCCACCTAATTGAAACAGTTAATTCAGATTTTGTTTGTATTGCTAAGACTCAGTTTTTAAAGGAAACAGCCAAACAACAAGAACACAGCTGATTTATAGAATTAATAATTGTAACAGCTTCTCCATAGCATGTCTCAGGATCACAGAATTGAGAGCCATAGGCAACCCTGAATATCATGACCACCTCCTTTTTCATATCAGTTTACATTTAGTCCCATCTCCTTTACTTTCAACAGAAATATTCCTCTATAAAAAGAAAGGACATTTAAAAAATGATCTTAAACCCTGTGAGTAGGGTCCAGCTAGGGAAGGGCTTGTCCATCTAAGTTCCAGGGATCCTTTGTAAGGGTGAATAGATATTTTTTTTGGTGGGGGGCGGTCTGTGAATTTGGAGGAGAGTGGGAATTAGATCTTTATTTCCAGTAAGTTTGTACTGAAATTTAGCATTTTTTAACAGTGAATACTGTGAAATTTAGCATTTCTTTTAACTGTGAAGACAACAAACCCAGTAGTATCTGGCATCACCAGACTCCCAAAGGGTTCTATGATGCACAAAAAAAAAAATGCTTAAGAACTGCTAATATAAGGAAATAAGGACTCAGTTTGCAGTCAGGAGTCAGGAGAACTGTTCTGCTACTTACTACAAATATGACTGAGCAGCTTTTTGGACCACAGCATCTTCATTTGAAAAATGAGATGATTAGACTAGATGACCTCTTAGGTCCTTTAAGCCCCAGATCTCTATTCCTATGATTTCTGAGATCCTTTCCACTCTAAATGCAATGATTTCTTCAAAACAGGACACATAAGTGTTTACTGTTGCATATTCTCCTCACCAAGTTCCCCATCCTTAACTCTGGCCTTAACTTCCATATGTTTCTGTTAAGAAGTCAAGGGAGAGAAGTCACATTACCCTCTCCAAACCTCAAGTTCAGAGTTTTAGGAATATATGTCATCGGTTTAACTAATGCTGAAATGAGACAGGAGCATGAATATTTGGGATAACAAGTAGAAGCCACTGCTGTTCCTCAACTGACCCTTTGCTATTCCCAGAACACTGTATCTGGTTGCACAGCTATCTCCTTATTAATGTGGAATGTATCTCGGGGCTGACTGTTTAATTTTTCTGCTTTGATGCTTTATTCTTCAGTGGACCCATGATTTAATTTGTGTGGTATATTCTCTCTTCTGGTGCAAATCTCAGCCCATCTATGCCTTCTCATCCTGTACAGTTATTGCCAAAGTATTATGTTTACAGATGGTCTAAGGACAAGGAAATCATACCTAAGTCAGGCGTTTCTCTCCTCTCTAAGAAAATGGACCACTTTTTTTCTTCCAGTGTGAACTTCCTTCCTTGACTTTTCTTATTTTTACCCTCACATTTAGAAGCTATGATCATCACTCAGTGATTAGAAAATAAATCAGAGGAAAGTCAACAATAATTGATAACCACTAATAAGCCCAAAATTGTATTTTATCCAATAATTTCAACCCTCTTTCTTATAATTTTTTTTCTTAATCATTGCTGGTTGCAACACTGATGAGGGATTTGGTGTTGTTGCTCTAAACTTGATGGGTTGCAACACTGGTGGGACTTTTATGATGCCAAAACATCCTGATGGAAATGGAAAAATTCAGGCAACTGTCCAGATGTTTTGTACTGAGTAGATGAAACATCTGGAAGTTTATACATTCTGTTGAATAAGATCTCCTCGGACAGTTTTGAGCCTTGCCCAGGTTTTCTGCCCTTTTACACCCTCTGGTGGATATGTTAATGGGCTAAAATTTAGGCAAGAGAGGCATATAGGATGCTGAGGGAATGGATGATCCACAAATAGAATAAATAATCCCTGAAATATTAAAAATTGATTGATGAATATTATATTTGGAGCATAAATTAAATTTAGTTGGTTGGTTAGTTTTTTAAATTACCCTGATTTTTCACTCACTCATTCATTCTTTTTTTTTATATTGTCTTTTTTTCCTTTAAACAAATGCTTTATTAACTTCTGTTTTACATCATTCATTTCCGCCAGATTTTGAGTTACAATCATCCCCCCCCCCCTGTTTTTCCCCTACCCACCCTCCCAGAACAGCAGTCCCGCAAGATATCGCTTTCTCCAATCTGCCCTCTCCCATACCTTCTCCCATACCCCCTCCGACTTTTCCATTGGAGGAAGGTGAATCTTTGTGTCCCAATGCCTGCACATCTTATCTCCCAATTACAAGCAAAAGAGTATTAATAATAGTATTTATATATATTTGAAACATTTAATCTTAAGATCTCGAATTTCAGATCCATTTCCTTCCTCCCTTGTCACCCATTCCCTCTGGAGAGATAAGTAATTCAGTATATGTTGTATATGTCTAGCTATGCAAAACATTATCATAGTAGATATATTGTACAAGGCTGCTTATAATTCCCTCCCACTCATCCCACCCCCCCACCTGGTCCATTCCCTACATGATCCTGTCCCTCTTCTATAGTGGGTACTTCCAACCTCTCCTCCCCACAAGGATGCCCTCCCATCCATCATCCCTCCTCTAATCTCCCTTCCCCCTATTCTGCTGTAGGTTGAGATATCCCATTTAGTATGTATGACATTCTCTCATTTCATACTTTTCCCGCATTCTTCTCATTTCTCTTCCCAATTTTTCCTCCACTTCCCTTATTTGATTTTTAAAGTCCTTCTTAAGGTCCTCTATGGCCTGCAACCTGTTCATGTTTTCCCCTGGGGCTTTTGGAGCAGGACTTCTGACCTCACAGTCTTTTTCCCACTCTATGCCCCCAAAATAGGAGTCTAGGCTTGCATCTTTCTGTTTCCTTTGCCTTGGCATGTTGCCACTTAATTACTTGACTTTTGAGCTTGTTGCCACACTATGGCTCTGCTGCCAGACAGGAATTTTCATTCCAAACGCGTGGGGGACAGCTTCTGTTTCTAGAAGCTGGAAATCCACCCACTACCTCCACCCCAGATCACAATCCAGATCCAGGGAGGTTAAAGCAAGAGCGATTACCCCCCAAGACTGATCGCTGGATCTCCCTACAGTTTGCAGGCCAGGAGCTGGAGCTGCCTCTGAAAACTACAAAATGGCGTGTCTCCTCATTGGCTTCTAGCCCCCAGGGGAGGAAGCCAAGGCATTCCCCAAATACTGGTCCCAAAGTCCATAGGGCACTAACCTCTTACTTTGTCCTAGGCATGTCTATGTTGATAATTCTGGAATCGCCACAGCTGCTGGTGTTCTGGGGTCCCTCCAGCCGGCTGCTGGCCCTGCCGCCCTGGGGCTAAAACCTCGGCTCACTGGGACCTGGGCTCTGCTCCGCACATGCTGTTGGCTCCCAGAGTGCTGCACTGGTCCTTCCTGCAGGGCTGCTGGACTGTCCTCAGCGGGAGTTTAGCTTCTCTGTGTCATTCTGTGGGTGCTGGGGCTCCAGAAGTTGTTCAGAGTCCTCTTTTACATAGTTTGGAGGGAATCTAGGGGCAGAGTTGCTTGGATGAGCTATTTCTACTCCGCCATCTTGGCTCCACCCCCTCCACTCATTCATTCTTTAAGTGTGCCTAGGTAGATTTCATCTTTCAGGATGTTCTAACTGTTCTTTAAAAAATATAGCTATTAGTTATAATCATTTTGAAAAGGATTTAGATTATACCTATATATAATATCTATGTAAAAACACACACATATTTATATGTTGAGTTATTTTCATATGCATATATTCACATAATTATTTGTACTATGGATTTTCTGCTTACTTTTACTTTTTGTTATTAAGGATTCTCAGAGATTCAAATGTTACATAAGGTTTAAATTGGTTTGGATATCAGTAAATAGACAAGGGCAGTGATAGATTAATACCAATTGGCAAAGAGAATAGGTACATGGCCAGCATTTAAAAAGGGATTTGAAACCTGAACTATATGCAGCAGGGCTTCCACAAATGGAAGTCATTCTGATTCCTATTTGCTAACAACCTTGATTCTGGTAACTTTGGAAGCCTCAGTGTGCTTATTGAGTAATCTGGCACTGTGCAAGGGGAAAGCAAACCAATAGTAGTAGTAGTAGTAGTAGTAGTAGTACTAGTAGTACTAGTAGTAGTTACTGCTGTTGTAATAGTAGTAGCAGAAGCAGAAGTAGCAGCTAATGCTTATACAGTGTTTTAAAATCATAGGATCATAGTTTTAAAACTGGAAGGGTCTGTAGAGTTCATAATACTAACTCCCTTATTTTACAAATGAAGAAGTTTGCTAAGTGCTTTAAATATATTATTTGATCTTCACTCCAACCTTGTGAGGTATAATTATCCCTTTTTACAAATAAGAAAATGAAACAAACACATAAAGTGTCTTATACAGCTAGTAATTATCTGAGATAGAATTCAAATTCTTGACTTTCTGACTCTAAGCCCATTGTTCTATCTGCTCTGCCAAAATTCCTCTCAACATGATTGAATTTAATTGAAATTATTTTAGAAACAATAGAGTAAAGGATCCAAAACATTTAGCAACTCAAAAAGAACAAAATCACTACATTGCACCATAATGCTCACTTGCTTTATACATAACATCATTTCCAAAAAGAAATTACTGAGTTTCAGAAGGGAAGAATGAAGGGAACATGTTCCCTTCACAATCCTACTTTTTGCATCTTCTCAACAACAAATACACATTTAAGCCCCTAAAAGGAGATTGTTGTGCTGCTATCAGTAAAAATAGGCAAGCTATATACATGGGGCAGCATGGTTTTACAGTCAGAATGCTGAATTTTAAATCAGTGGACCTGATTCAAATCTAGGCTTTTTCCCACCATTTTTGTGACCTTGGACAAGTCACTTCACTGCTCTGTGATGACTCAGTTGCCTTATTTGTAAAATGAGGGTATCGGAGAAGGAAAATTGGACTAGATAACTTTTAGTTTTCTTCTATATTTAAATAAGTAATCCTATGTTTTCTACAGATGCTTCCAAGTCTAGAGCTAAAACTATTAATTTGACCATACTCTGTTGCTTCAAAAACTACTCTTGGCTAACTCCATTCAAAAATACAATCACTTTTAAAATGTATTCCACAAATTATATATATGTATATATATATATACACATATATACATATATACATACACACACTTAAACACATGCACAAACACATGTGTGTGTGTGTGTGTGTGTATCACAACAGATACTTCAGGAATACCAAGCTTGAAGCACTAAACTCTAGAGCCCCCAAGAACATGAAAAAGAATCTATGGTCAGCACATTGACAGAGGTGCATTTTAAGTAAGGAAAATAAGTCATGGAATCAAAAAAGATCCAATGTAATTCATGAACCAAACTTCAGCCCAAACTCTGAAATAGTTCCTTAGATACAGCACATTGAAAGAACCCACTTCCATTCTTTATAAAGTCCTCATAGCTATTTTCACCTCTGTATCAGCAAATTCTTAGGACAATACCTTGCACTGCTTATCAAATGCTTGTTGAGTTGAATGGAATTAGATGAAATTGAACTGGCAGTTCTCTTTCCCACCCTTCCTGATATGTTACCAAGGGCAGTTACAAGGTCTCCCCTGGATATTTAAAGGCTGACATAGAAGGCTTTCTTTCTGGGTTGGCTCAGTATAGGCCTGCCTGCAGGATGGACCTGGATGACCTCTCAAAGTCCACTTTAGTGTTAAAATTCCAGAATAGGTTGAATTCACTCCAGAATATTAAAGTCACTAGAAATATATAGCTGCTTAAGGGAAGACTGTTTGGTTGAAGATCTATACAAATGAAAGCCAGAGGTTAATGTACTCCACCTGAAAAAATATTGCTTTCCAGTGAAACTCTGTTAGAGCTTGGTATGGAAATTATTTTCATTGATAGAGATTCGTAACTTGTCTGGTTTTAGTGTTGGATTAAGCACATCCTATAAGGATTAGAAATAAGAATTGAACCCAAGACTTCCTGTCTCTGAAACTGACCCAGAGAAGTTCACTCTTAGCAGTCTCTAGAATTCTAAGTCCAAGACTTCTAGGTATATAACAGGGCTGGCTTCCATACTTATTCATAGCTTTGAAGGATCCAGTGTTCCATTCATTCATCTTCTCTGGATCATCTCTTTGTATATTTTCTTCTCAAGAGTATTTATAACCAACTGAAGTAAGTACCTTATGCCAGGTATACAGCATCACATTCAACATTCTGTCATTCAGTTAGAAGTTGTCTCCCTTTGTATAAAGCACACAGAACAGGACTCTCAGGGCACCACCTCATATCTCATATCCCCATGATTTTAATTTCTTCTGCTAATTTATATATTTTGAAAGATTTTTCCTCTACATAATTTGTAAGTTGTGAGTTTTAGGTACTGGAAGATACATTGAAAACATTGATCTTAAATTTTTAAACATCAACATTCTATCTAGGCAATTATGGGTAACATTTATGTCCATAATAGTAGTTTAGGTTCAGTATAATAGAGACTGCTGAGAGTGAACTTCTCTGGGTAAGATCATACTTTCTCTCCCAGTGTGAGCTGAGATATTGTTCCCAGCCAGAGCTCATTTACTCATATGTATTTTTTTTTTTACATTCTAATCTATAGAACTTTTCCAATTTCTGTTTGTTGTATTATTCACTATTCATGATGGTCTTTTGTGTAACATTTGGTGAGAAGGGGCTAAACTGGCAAGTACAAGCTAACCCTTAAGGGTGATCAGGAGAGCAGCTTCACTTCTAAAATATATAAATAAATATTATATTATATATAATATAAGCATATATAATATATAATAAAATATATAATAGAGATATTTGAGAGAAAGTAGATAAATAAAATTCTAACTCCATAACTCTATTGAGATAGGAAAGATCACCCAGACTTAGTGGCCTTGAATCCTGACCCTCTCTACTCCCCTGCCCCAGCTAGACTGCTGTTGGTGCCAATATAGCCCTCCTTTCTCCTAGTTTCTTAAAGGTGGACCAAATCTCAGATAATGATTATCCATGCCACCTGCAAATCACATCCATAGTGAGACATGATATATTAGACAACTCCTATATACATATCTTGCAAAAACATATCAATCCCTATCATTTTGTCAATGATTTATTCTGAAAATGCTTTAAGGGATCCTGCAAAAGATGATGTATATTCTAATACTTTTAGTAAATTATAAAAAGCAGTTATTTTATCCACCTCTGTAACAGTCTTAGATATAATATTAGACATAAATTATATCAGACATAAAATAATAATAGCAAGACCATTTCTTTCTTAACTTCATTAAAGAAGATGAGATAGAGATAATAATAACAATAGATGACATTTATAGAGAGCTTTTAAGTGTGCAAAGTACTTTATTTATTTGATGTATTTATTTGATGTTAGCACTTACATTTTGGAGGAAAAACAGTATGAAATTATGGGTAGAGTGTCAACTTCAGAGACAGGAAGTCTTGGGTTCAATTCTTATTTCTAATCCTTATAGGATGTGCTTAATCCAATACTAAACCCAGACAAGTTACCAATCTCTATCAATGAAAATAATTTTCATACCACATATTTCCATACACAACAATGAAATCCCAGGCCTAAACGAAAAGCAAAAAAGCTGTAAAACCAATTCATATTTGTTCCCTCAAAACAACCCTCTGAGGCAATTTCAAGCATTATTATCAACATTTTATAAATGAAGAAACTGAAGCTCAGAGAGGCTAAGTGATTTGTCCATGGACACAGCAGGTAAAGCCGTAGAGAAGGAATTCTAAACTGGCTCTCTTCTGACTCCTAATCCATTACATTCTCTATGACATGCAGTGTTTCTATGCCTATGTGAGCTGGTATTATCAGTCAAGTTTCTGACCACTGAGAAATTGCCAAAGAAAAGACAAAAAAAAAATGAAGGACATGAGGTTGATGAACTCATTGTAAGAGATAAAATCCTAGTGCTATAGAGGAAGATCCTCATCATAGGACAGGAAGGCAAAAAAGGCATATCTCATTGGGTAGGGTGGGGATGGCTTGAGACAGTCAGGGTAAAGTCTTGGAATCTGGCCAGGGCATCAAAGTTAACAGCTCTATTCCTTTTTTTTTTTCATTTTTGACTATAAATACTCATACAAAAGACTGTAATTCTCCCAAAGAGACCCTTGAAAAAAATTAAATCCTCTCCAGCCCCAGCCATTCTCCCTGAATAATCATATGCATCCATTGTAGTTGGGAGAGAAGAATGCCTGTCCAGTAGGCAGCAAGAATATTCGTCATTATCACTACTATTATTACATTATCACATTAAGGTGGCATTTGTTATACTTTTCCCTTGCCCTATTTCAACCCCTGCCTGGACACATAGGGACATTTTACCATGGACCCGAACTAACAGGTGTGATAATGACCTTTTTAGTAGAAATCTCTACTGCTCAGCACAGTACATTGGAAAAACAGAGACCTTGGAGTCAAGAGACATAGGTTCAAATACTACTCTAATGCTTGTACTTGTGTGATCATGGGTATCACTTTATCTTCAAGGGTTTCTTTCCACGTCTTCAAAATGGTAGGAGGGTGAACTAGATGGTCTCTGAATTTCCTTCTATCTCTAGATCTATGCTGTTAAAATCTCTTAATCTGAGCAATTTTGAGTTTGCTAAGACTCTAATTCCTTTAAAAAGTTTTTTTCCATGGCAAAAGAACCTGATTCTTTCTTCTTTTCCAAGAAGAAGAAACCAAATTTTATAAAATTCAAGGCACTATAAATCTACCACAGCATACAGTGTACCAGGAAACTTGTAAATAATAGAAATGTCTTGAATTTAGGTAGCATCAATCATTTGAGCTCCAGGAACATGGAACTCAAATTTTTCAATCTCCAGACATTTTCTGAACCAGTAATTACTTCAATACTGTACAAGACTCACAGTTTTATCAGTATGGCAACTTCCTCTCCTAGCACAGATGGGTTCCACACAAATGGTTATGCATCAAGTTATATATGCAGTGAGATTCCTTTGATCTCTAAAATTTTGTGATTCTGTGAAACCTTAGTCTTCATGGGTTTCTATGGCCAAAAAGTTCATTACCCATTTCACAGTCTTCTAGTGGTGAGCCTCTCCTCTCCAAACCTAGCTTAGTTCTTAGATAAAAAACAGAAGATTCTCACTATATCAAGTGTTTGTAGCATAGTAGGATTTGCCAGAATTTTTACCTTATTGGCATAGCCTTGGAGAACCAATATCATGAAGAGGTGTCATAGAGAGATTTTGTAGTTTGATTGGAAAAGCCATTCTATTTTCCATTGACTTGTGGTGGTCAATAGCTGCTTATAAGTATATAAAATACAAAGAAATATAAAAAAGAATGCTCTTATAATAAAGAACCTTACTCTGTGAACTTTGGAACCAAAAGTAAGCATTAAAAGAGTTCTGTGTGCTAGATTTCCTTCTCCATTTACTTTAGAAAGTGCCTACTGGGAAGGAGTCAAATAAAATTTATTTTCCTTTTGTATTCTTCAGACTCTAGAAAACCCTGGAGTACAGGTCAGAGGAACTCAGTGTAAAACAGAAGAAAAAAACGATGACCCCTGGGAGAGCTTTCTCTGGTATAGGTTTGTGAGGGACTATTTCCAGTGACTGACAAGGGTTCCCAGACAAGATGTATGATGGTATCCTGGAATATGAATATTAAGTGAGACGTCAAACAACAAATCTAAAGGATAGAACAAATTTATTATCAAGACATAATCCTTTCACATCTCTCTCCAAATGTGCAATAACATGTGTGTCAAAGAATATGCCATGATGAAAAGGGAAGCAACATGGACAAGTTATTTGTCAGCAATATAGACCAGGAATTACTAGAAAGTCAGAAAACAAACTATCCGGGCTGAGGAGGATGGAAGGCTAATGAGGAGAATATCTGAAGGAGAACTAATTCTTAAGCACAGCTGGTACCATTTGCCTCTCTGTAAACCAGATAGTGGAGGCAGCTAGGTGGCATAGTGCTGAGTCTGAAATCAAGAAGACTCATCTTTGTGAGTTCAAATCTGGCCTTAGACACCTACTAGCTGTGTGACCCTGGTCAAGTCACTTAATCTTGTTTGCCTCAGTTTCCTCATTTGTACAATGGACTAATGAAGGAGATAGCAATACGCCAAAAAAAAAATCCCAATGAGATCACAAAGAGTTGAACAAAACTCATAACTAAACAACAATAAACAAAACCAGATATAAGAACAAGAATACAAAGAGAGAAAAAGCAAAATTTTGTTGTTAATCTAAGAAGAAAAAGCCAGTCTCTCCCCCTGGTATGGGAGAAAGAAGGGTTTTCAGGGTCCTGCATTATTGTGTTTTACAAATGTTGAGTTTATTCCAAGTCTTATATTTAGGGAATCCTTCCTAACCTATAGTTGTCAAGGATGCATACAATTTAGTGGAATTTGACTCTGCAGTCAAAGGAACTAGATTTGAAACCTCTGCTTACTGCTCATGAGCCATCCCTCAGTTTTCTCATCTATAGCTGAAGATGTTTGCAGAGGGTTGGTGGGGGCGGGGATGTTGGAGGAAGGGAGAATTTTATCACTAGCCGACTATTAATGGGAAGCACACTGGGAGGAGAAGGGGACTTTGAAGGCTGTAGTTTTAGTACTAGTCACCCACAAGGTATCCAAGAATACAAGGCAGAAGCAACCACCAACTCACTGGTGTTAGTGAAAGTTAGAGGAAGGGGGAATGGTGCCACATATAAAATTATGAGGTTGTACTCGTCTGTGATTCTATGATCCCCTTCCTGCTTCTTTATCTATGATGGTATGAGTTACATGTGTTTTTGAAGTCTTGCCCATCAGGCAGGTCCAAGAACAGTTTGTCTTATTTGTAGATACCTGTGCAATCAGGTCATCTGGGAGAAGCTGCTAGTCTATATTCATCTGTGGAGAAGATATGAAGCTTGATGAGATTGTTTTGGGAGGGGCTGCAATAATAGCCTGACTAAATATTCACTCAGTGCCTTAGGCTCTTAAATGTTTCTTTTTATTATTACTTAATTGAATTCATGTTCACTAAATACTTGTTGAATTAAATTAAGCTGAAAGAGGGAGAGGCAGTATTCTTAAAAGGAGAATGGGACCTTTACCTACTTTCTCTCTGAAGAGTGAAGCCTCTTGCTTTAGACTGTGCCAGAAAGTATCCACAGGCTTAAAGGTGGGTCTGGTCGCAGTTTCCAGGGTTAATAGCAACAGTAACAAAATCTCCTACGTGCTGAGTTGAACATCTGGAGTACCCACAGTGCCGATCCCTGAGGCACAGTCTCTAAAACACTTACCCTTCTCCATCTCCAGACACATGGTTCAGCTTCAGGTTCTATTTCATGCTCCAAGCTGAGAGCCCACACTCTGGTTGGGATTTGACATCCCCTCCAATTTGTATGTGTAAGCCCACCCAGAATTTGTGCAGAATGTACCTAAAGAAGGAGAGGTTCTTTGTTTTGACAAAGTGCACTGACCTTCCTCCAGCAGATGGCTGGCTTTGCTTTGCTCTCTGGAATTCTTGAATTCCTGTGACATCAGTCTGAGCAGCCAAAAAGCACACTGCCTTAAGGCATTAACCATCCTGAAGTGACTATCATACAAATTACCACTTAGCCTTCACCCCAACTGCAAAACCAACAGTGATTAAGAGATGATAGTGTATACAAGCAGGCACACTGGCTGTCCCCCCAGAGTCAGTCATAGCATTTTATAAACATCACTAAAAGGAACCAAAAGAGAAATAAGTAAAAGGCCAGCAAGACTGACCCTACTAAATATAATAGACTGAGAAAGGAGAAGGAGCTTATGGCATTATTTTGGTGTAACATTTCTACCCACAGAAAGAAGAAATTCTGTGCTTGGAATTGTTCCCCAAGGGCAAGGTACAGGGTCAGATTACTAGGTCCATCAATTAATAAGAGCTAGCATTTAAATAACACTTTAACAAAGCTCTTTCCATGCACTATCTAATTTGGTCTTTATAATACCCTTGGGAATCAAGTACTGTTATTCTCATTTTACAGATAAGGAAACTGAGGATAGGAGAATTTAAGTGATCTGCCTAGAGTTGCACAGCTAAGAAGTGTCTGAGACAAAAATTTAACTAAGATCTCCTTGACTCCAAGTCCACTCTACAACCTAGGAAGCTTATTAGTTTAAACCACTAAGAGATATCCTTGACCGGTGCTTCCCAACAAGGAATTCTAGGACCCTGATCAACATACCTTACTCCCAGTACCACCCTGACTAACACAATGATACTCTCTGCCCTCTCACTGATACTTTTGCCAAGTGGAACCAAAAGATTAGAATCATGGATAAATGTGGTTGAATACATTTCTTGAAATAGTTTGGCCAGATTTCTTAGTAGTCAAATGACTGAACAGAGCTTTGAGGGTAGAATTATGAGTGTGGAGTGAGTGGACAAAGTTTCTAGGGATTGAAACATCCAAGAATAGAGAAGTCCCTGAATAAGATGTGGGAGAGGGATACAGAGAGTTTGGTGGGGAGCACCAGTTCTGCCTCCAAGACAACTAGGAAAAAATACAGGGTAATCCAAAGGTCAGGAATGATTGACCACATTCCTATCACACTAGCCGCATACCCTTTATGGAGCACACATATAGTACAAGAATACACACACAGGTACAATATTCCTTTAATTCCAGTCATAGCATCCCAATCCCAGCTGACCCACGTTGGTAGCAGTTCAGCCCCAACAACTCTCCTGGGTGGTAGCCCCAACACACTGCAGAATCTATGTCTTTAGTTGGGGGGAGGTGATCTTCTTGGTCAAAGTATCATTTCTGTTAACCCCCTAGATTAGTGTGAGGAAGAGGAAGGTAGATTTAGGCCCAGAGTGAATGAAAGTGTGGTATAAGCATTAATAAGTGCTTCTCAGTTTTCTGTACTTGTCTTTGACAATTTTTTTTAGGTGGGATTGAGGAATCAAACTGAAGAAATTACTAATTATCCTTGAGCCCGAACAATAAGCTTCAAATCATAGATTTTTCCTTTTTCACAATCCTGTTTCATCTACTAAGCTTAGGATGATTATTGTTCTTTTGGGGGGGAGCAGTTTAATAATCATGTTTCTGCAAAGGAAATTTGAGCTATGCTGCAAGAGCTAAACCTTGGCAGGAGCATGTACATTGTCCTAGTGTTTTCATTTCTCCCTCTGATAAGAATAATTCCTAAGAGTTTGACTACAACTCTAATTCTAGTAGTCTGTTAGCCTATTATATATTTGGGGGTCTTCAGATATTTTACCATAAAAGACAGTGAAATAACTTTCATTCTATAGATTCTGATAAAAGCGTCATAGATTCTAATAGAATCTGATAGAATATGCCTTTTTTTCAAAAAGCATAGGAAGATGAATTATTATATCAGTTTAAAAAGATATCTAAGACACCTGCCCTACCCTCATACCTTAGAAGATGATGTAGAAAATACCTTGGGGGCGGCTAGGTGGCGCAGTGAATAGAGCGCCGGCCCTGGAATCAGAAGGACCTGAGTTCGGAGCCGGCCTCCGACACTTAATCCGCACAAACAAAAACCTAGCCGTGTAACCTTGGGCAAGTTACTTAACCCCAATTGCCCTAAAGGGGGCGGCTAGGTGGCGCAGTGAGTAAGAGCGCCGGCCTCGGAGTTGGGATGACCCGAGATCAAATCTGGCCTCAGAAAATGAGCACCCACACATAAATAATGACTAGCCGTGTAACCTTGAGCAAGTTACTTAACCCCAATTGCTTAAAAAAAAAAAAAAAAGAAAATACCTTGAATCTTAATCAAATTGTTCAGGCTATCATATTGAACAGGAAGCTGATAGTTACTCAATTTTTTTTAACAAAAAGAACTAGCAAATTGGGAATGATACAAATTGGCAATTCCTCTGTAATTTAGTCTTCACAGTTAACTGGTTTACTGAAAGGTTAAGTATGTTTTTTCCATGGTCAAAGACATATTGGTGTCATAAACAGGTCCTGAAAGCTGATCTTCCAGATTTCCAAAATTGGCCTATTTTCCCTCAACACATGCTACCCCTTAAATTGATAGCTATTATTTCCACCTAACTCTGCTATTGAGGTATACTTCATAATAAATGCAAGGTGCTAATATATTAATGTTTCCATGCTTCCAAACTGTCTTTATAAGCATTGTTTGTGGAACCTCCCAAATAGTATTGTCTTCTATCAATAGTTCTAAATGTTCCACTCATATATTAGAAAGAAGTTTAGATAGATTTATGGACAGAGGACCTTATTTTGAATTCTGCCTTTTCTACTTACTGCTCTATTGACCATTGGCAAGTCACTTTTTGTCTCGCTGGGCTCCAGTTTCCTCCTCACATTTTTTTCCAAGCTACTTCCCAGGAAGTTAGCAAAAAGTTATGTACATTTAATCCAGTTTTAAAACACAGAATTTGGACACAAATTTCAAACAATGTGAAAGGGAGCTCCGAACAACTTCTGGAGCCACAGCACCCACAGAACAGCAAAGAGAAGCTAACCTCCTGCTGAGGACAGCCCAGCAGCCCTGCAGGGAGTGGCCAGCGAAGCGCTCTGAGAGCAGGCAGCACAGCACACTGGGAACCGACAGTGCAGCAAGCAGAGCCGAGCCCAGGTCCGCGGTTTTAGCCCCAGGGTGGCCGGGCCTTCAGCCTGCTGGTGGAACCCCAGAACACCAGCAATTGTGGCGATTCCAGAATTATCAGCACAGATATGCCTAGGACAAAGTGAGAGGTTAGTGCCCTATGGACTTTGGGACCAGTACTTGGGGAACACGTGGCTTCCTCCCCTGGGGGCAAAAAGCTGCTGAAGAAACAGCTGCACAGAAGCCATTTTGCAGCATCAGTAGTGGCTCTAGCTCCTGGTCTGCGAACTGTAGGAAGATCCAGCAATCAGTCTGGGGGTTAATCGCTTTTCCTTTAAACTGCCTGGATCTGGAATGTGGTCTCGGGGGGAAGTTTGGGATGAGTATCCAACTTGCCAGAGTGGGTGGAGGCTTTACAGAGGCCACCCAACTGGCAAAAGTTGTGAAGACCCCACGTTTGGGCGGAAGCTCCCCTGTCTGGTGGCAGAGTCCTACTGTGGCAACAAGCCCAAAAATCAAGTAATTAAGTGGCAATATGCCTAGGCAAACAAAACAAAATAAACAGAAAAGTTCAACATTGGACTCCTATTTTAGGGGCAAAGAGGCTCAAAGCACGGAGGAGGACTGTGAGATCAGAACTCCTGCACCAAAAGCCCCAGATGAAAATACAAGCTGGCTACAGGCCATAGAGGACCTTAAGAAGCAGATAAGAGAAGTGGGGGAAAATTTGGGGAGAGAAATGAAAAAGATGCAAGAAAAGTATGAAATGACAGTCAACAGCCTGACTGAGGAAAATAACACCTTAAAAAATAGACTAACTCAAATGGCAAAAGAGGCTCAGAAAGGCAATGAGGAGAAGAATGCCTTAAAAAGTCGAATTTGCCAGATGGAAAAAGAATCTCAAAAGTTCACTGAGGAGATTCATTCCTTCAGAGTTAGACTGGAGCAAATGGAAGCTAGTGACTTTATGAGAAATCAAGATACTGTTAAACAGATCCAAACAAATGAAAGAATAGAAGGCAATGTGAAATATCTCATGGGAAAAACCACTGACCTGGAAAATAGATCCAGGAGAGACAATTTAAAAATTATTGGACTACCTGAAAGCCATGATCAAAGAAAGAACCTAGAAATCACCCTTCAAGAAATTCTCAAGGAAAATTGCCCTGATGTTTTAGATCCAGAGGGCAAAATAGAGGTTGAAAGAATCCACAGATCACCTCCTGAAAAAGATCCCAAAAAGAAAACTCCCAGGAATATTATAGCCAGGTTCCAGAATCCCCAGATCAAGGAGAAAATACTACAAGCAGCCAGGAAGAAACAATGTCAATATTGTGGAAACACAATCAGAATAGCACAGGACCTGGCAGCTTCTACATTGAGGGATAGAAGGGCATGGAATATGATATTCCAGAGGGCAAAAGAGCTGGGAATGAACCCAAGGGTCACCTACCCAGCAAAACTGAGTATCTTGTTTCAGGGGAAAATATGGTCATTCAGTGGAATAGAGGACTTTCAAGCATTCTTGATGAAAAAACCAGAGTTGAATAGAAAATTTGACATTCAGACACAAGAAGCAAGAGATGCTTGAGAAGGTAATCAAGGAAAAGAAATCAAAAGGAACTTATCAAAGTTGGACTATTTACAGTCCTACATGGAAAAACAATAACTGTGTTTGATGAAACCTTTCTCATTATGAAAATAATTGAAGAACGGTACACGGCATATGTTCACACGTATACATGGATAGAGGGCACAGGTTGAATTTGATGGGAAGTGATGATTATTTTTTTTTTTTGGAGGGCAATTGGGGTTGGGTGACTTGCCCAGGTTCACGTGGCTGGGTTTTTGTTTGTGTGTTGGGTGTCTGGGGCCAGATCCGAGCTCGGGTCCTTCTGGCTCCGGGGCTGGCTCTCTGCTCGCTGTGCCACCTAGCTGCCCCAAGGAAGGGATGATTCTTAAGGGGTGAAGTCAAGTGGTGAGAGAGGAAAGTGGCAAGAGGAGATGGAGAGAGACAGGGTAGGGCAAACTATCTCATGTAGAAGAGGCAAGGGGAAGTAGTTGCAGGGGAGGGGAAGAACAGGAAGGCAAGAAGGCAAAAGCATATTCTCATTGAAGTTGGCTCAAGGAGAGAAACACATACATACTAAATGGAATATCTTACCCTCACTCACTCTCCTGAGTAGGGGAAAGGGGGATGAGAGGGGAGATGATGGAGGGGAGGGCATTCTGGGGAGAGGGGAGGTTAGAAGTACCCACTATCAAAGAGGGACAGGATCAAAGTAGGGAATGGACCAGGTGGGAGGTGAGACAGGTGGGAGAGAAATATAAGCAGTCTTTTACAATATATCTACTATGGTAATGTTTTGCATAGATATACATGTACAACACATACTGAATTGCTTATCTTCTCAGAGGGAGTGGGTGACAAGGGAGAAGGGGAATGGATCTGAAAATCGAAGTTTTAAAATTAAATGTTTCATAAGATGTCCAGGCAGTGGGGCTCAGAGATTCACCTTGCCCTAATGGCAAAGTCGAAGGGGGTATGGGAAAAGATATGGGAGAGAGCAGATTGGATGAGGGAATATCTGGTGGGACTGCTATTCTGGGGTGGTGGGTAGGGAAAAAATGGGGGAAAAATGTAACTCATAATCTGGTGGAAATGAATGATGTAAACCAGAAGTTAATAAAGCATTTGTTTAATTAAAAAAAAAAAACTCAAAAAAAAAACCCCACAGAATTTGTTTCTTTGCATTAGTGTAAGTTGTAAAAAATATTGGGCTGAACTTCATGAAAACTTTGCAGAGTGGGCCTGGGGAAATGGGGAGGACTCATTTTGCAATTTTCAATCAGTCCCAAGCAAAGAAATGCCCAGTTTGAAAGTTTTTATAATGGACTGTAGCCTGAGGGGAGAGTAACTTTCCTTTTTTTCCTCACCAATATAGGTCTTATCCCAGAACCTCTTAGCTACCAGCTACTTCTGTCTCTCTACCACAGGTCTAGGTATGAACTCCCAAGACTGAAAATCTAGGGATGAACTTCCAAGACTGAAACTGAGTAGTCTTTTTTAAAATAGGATTTTCCTACCAACTAAAGAGAAGATGATAGAGTAAATATATTTATAAAACTAAATATCAACCTTTTACAGAATTGCATCTTCTTAGGGGCTGCTAGGTGGCGCAGTAAGAGTGCCGGCCCCAGAGTTGGGACAACCCGGGATTGGATCCAGCCTCAGAAAATGAGCACCCAAACATAAATAATGTCTGGCCGTGTAACCTTGAGCAAGTTACTTAATCCCAATTGCTTAAAAAAAAAAAAAGAATTACCTCTTCTTGTAAGGCATCCCATAATCTAGTCATTTGGAATTACAGAAAAGTTAAAATACAAGGTGGACCAAAAACAGGTTCTAGAGAGGAGCAGAAATCATAAAATATTAGATGTGAAAGGATCTTATAGGGCAACTTAGTCCAATTTCCAAGTGAGAAAATTAAAGACCAGAGAGAAATAATGACTTGGCTATGGTCACACTATTAAGAAGTATAATCACATTTTAATGTCCCAGCACTAAAGGCACATATTTAGATAGCCTAGCTTAAACCTTACATGTATCTTAGATAATCATATTCTTTGATTTGTGGTCCATGCTCCAAGGTTTCCTCTAAGAACAATGACTGGTTTTACTCACATTCAGGGTTTCCTCTGTTGTAGAATTCAACTACTCTCTGTATCTATGTAGAAAAAAAGGTGGTGGGGATGGGGTGAGAGGGGTGTTCATCAGGGCCCTCAGCTCTCAAAACTAATAATACATTCACTATAGGAAAGGCTTTGTTTAACCCAACAATAAACAAAAAGGAATCATGATGCAGCTCATAAATAATGAAGATAATTCCCTTTCTTTCTCTACTGAGTTGAAGGTCTGCAAGGACTTATACAGTCCTCCAAATTTATACAACCCTGAGGAAACACCACCCCCTTTCCTCCAAGGGCAAAGGACTTAGAGTTTCTAAAGTTAAGTAGGACATCCCCTTCCTACAGTAAGCACCACCTTTCCTAGTACTTATACAGTCCTCAATAATTGTAGTAATATCCTGAGGCTAATCTCCCTGTCCCTCAAAGGGAAAATACTTGGGGTTACTAGATGATCTACCTATTTTCCCCAAGACCTGCAAAGTCCACAGAAATTATAGTGCCAGCAAAAGATAAGGCCTAAGGTTGTTTCATACCATCATAGTCCCATTCCTTGCTATTTCTTGATTCTAGTTCTTGGTCAAGCAACTAACAAAAATTAATTGATGTCTATGCCATACAGAATGTGCTATGTATTTGAAGATACAAAAATTAAAGTGATATCGTTCCACCCTCAACGACCTTATTTCCTAAAAAGGGAGACAACAACACGCAAATAAATAGCTATATACTACAAATACAAAGTAACCTTGAGAGTAAGAGTGGGGAAAATACCACTAGTTGTGAGAATCAGGAAAGGTTTCCTGCAGAAGGCGGTATTTGATGAATCTTGAAGAAAGCAGGAGATTCCAAGAAGTGGAGGTGAAAATGGCATGAGAATAATAAGCCTAGGCAAAGGCATGAAGTATATAGAGGGCTAGGGCCTGAGTTCAAATTTGTCATGAGACATTTATTAGTTGTGTGACCTTGGGCAAACCACTTAACCTTCTTTGCCTCAGTTTCCCATCTGTAAAATGGGCTGGAGAAGGAAATGAAGGCAAATATAGATGAAGTGATGAAGTTAAGAAAACAGAACCAAGACCAAAATAAAGACAATGATTTCAGTAATGTAAATATAAACAACACTAAAAGGCAACTAAACTCAAGGAGCATTATGATAACCTTGCTTCCAAAGAAAAGAGTGTGAAATACATATACCTCTTCTCAAAAAAGATAAGAACTCTGGGTTTGGAATATTACATGTACTATCAGAATTAATTGTTTTCTGTTCATTTTTGTTTAACCATTTTTCTTTGTTTTCACAGAACTTTCAATGGACAGAGCATATTAAAAAACAACAACAACAACATAACTGTGGGGTTTTTTTAAGTACCACTTAAAAAATAAAAAACCAGTCCTTAGCCTCAAGAAGCTACCTTCTACTATCCCATTTTGGGATTCACAACAAATACTGATGTGTTGAAAAGCAATTCTAATTTGGCATTCAGGGGCCCCTATCTTCTTTCCCAATATTTAAAGACCCCACATTTTAAGATTTCACATTTTTATTGCCATAGAAACTTCCAGTGCTCCTGTTTCTGGTAGACTCTCAAATAACACAAGCATGGGGGGAGGGGTGCAGAGGGAAGAGAGTATTTTGGGATGGAACTCTGTGTTGTGAGGGTACTCTGTGATGGAACTTCCTTGGGACAAAATACTACTACTAATAATAACTTACATATATATCCCATGTGTAAATGATCTTTGTAATAGTTCAAGCTTATATGATCCTTAAAAGTTCACAAAAGTCTTTGGTTCCATAATTCTTGTTGAGGTAGGTAAGTATTATCTATCTCCATTTTACTGATGAGGAAACCAGGGCTCCTTTGCTTTAAGTGATTTGCCAAATATTATACAACCAGCCTCCACATCCAATGTCCTTTCCACCGAACTGCACTCAAGCATCATTTGGCTTACTGCTAGATCCCCCAAAAAAGCCTTTTATTCCCCAGAATTTGATACCATGGTCTCTCTAGCTTGCTTTTTCAGGAGTTTTATGTGGCAGCCATATTGTTTTACTTCCTAGTAGCTGTAGTACATTTCCATTTATCCACATTCAAATCCTGCTGGTGGAAGCTGCTTATTAGTCTATTATCCTGTAGATCTATATCTCCGAAACCCCTAGGTATTCCATAGAAGAAAAAAGAAAGGGGGTGTTAAAAATAGAACCCCTGAATGAGCAAGCAAATCTTTTTCATGATCATTGTTTTTCAGGTTATAGTCACGAACCTTGTTAATTACATTTACCATAACACCAACCTGGATTTCTATGGGCTCTTCTTCCTAAGGAGTTAAAGGTATATTCAGTAATTTCTATTCCCTAGTACCCATTTCATCATAAGCTATTATTCTGGATTACTTATCTTAAGTTGGGACAAATAATACTAGAATCTATCATTTAATTGATCCTGGTATGCTTTTATAGAAATTACATTACAATTTAAATGTAACACAATACTCTATTACAATTTTCTATTTCTATTTTGTTGATTCATAGTATGTTATCTAGCCTTCTTTTGACTGTTTCCACTTCTATGAACAATGAATCAACAGAAAAACAATTACAAAAACAACCACCAAAACATATGAATATAAAGAAAACTGAATAATTCAGAGCCCAAATCTCATTTCCCTTCCCCTCTGTATAACCCAAGCCTAGTCCCATCATTCCTTTGCTAAATAAGCCTGCCTTTAGCAGCCTGTTCCAAAGATGTAAATAAAAATGAATAATTCAGAGTTCCAGTCTCATTTACCCTGTCAGACTCCCATTTTGTTTTCCATCAGTCCCTAGTTAAATAATGTGATGGATTTGTTTTGTTTTCTCTCAGCCTCCTCTATTCTCTCCAAGGTACATTCTATTGCCTAATGTGTGACCTCTAAAGAATTTGGGATCTCAAATTGGTAGTCCTTTTCTAACTACTAATCTATATAAACTTTTCTAATTTGTTACTTGACTATGTTGGGTTGTTTTCCCCAGAGCTCCCCAAAGTTCACCAGGACACAAGCAAAAAGAATCCTTCTATACATGACCTCTTATAGGAAGCTTCCAGCTATCACAGAAAATCCAAGAATCTCTCATCAGAATCTTTCAAGGACCCTTGGAGACAGTGTTTTTTCTCTATGACAGCAAGTAAATATTAGTTTGAGGACAGCAGTGAGGTAATATTTAGGAAAGAGCCCTAGAGTCAGACCTGGGTTCAGATTTTAATCTTCCTACTGTATGACCTCAAACAAATCACTTACTTTCATTAGTTTCAATTTCCTTATCTATTAATCTAATTAATCTCTAAATCCCATCCCATGATTTGTTTCTATCACTGCATCTAATTCCTAGTCTCACTTTCCTCTTGGAACATGGAGAAATAAAGTTTAGTGATAAGAAAAAGAACCACTATTCTACTACAGAAAGTCACCTGGAGTGTCCTTGTAACCTTCAAGGCTTCCCCTTCAGCTCTCAAAAATCTCTGTGATGAGTCATCCTCACTCTGTGTATCATTTAACACATTCAAGTGAATTTTATAATGCCAAATCACTCTTTAACCTCTGATTCATCACTTTTTACACATTTTCCTTCATGCTCAATTGAACTTTTCCTATACTTCCATTTTCTACTTCCCATACCCCATTTAAATTCTGAATATGGTTCCAAGTATGAAAAACTTCTCAATCACTCAATTCCATAAACATGTGAGGACATAGAAGGTACCTAGTATTTGCTAAAACATACTGGAAAATAGAAATAAGCCTGGTCCCATTCAAGTATCCACCACTACCGCCCTTTCCAGAATCTTTATATGTCTTCCTGTTTGCTCATATTTATACCCCCAGTTCTTGGTATAGTACCTGGCAAACATATTGATAAATATATATCACACTATCTATGGAGAGGGTACTGCAGGGGTGGGGTGAGAGCAGGATGAGTCAATGGATAGAGTCATAATGGACTCTATGGAAGCATCAAAGTAACTAGCCTGACTATACATGGGAAAGTATCAGAATAAAAGGACTTGACCACCAACACCTCAGTGTCTAACAGAATGTTAAGCACCTAGTACTCCAAAACTCCAGCGAATCAATGATCTCATTGATGCAAAATGCAACTCAACCATGTCTACCCATCCCGTGAACTCCACCTTCAACTCTTCAGAGACTGATGTTCTATGGCCCATAGCTATGCAGTCTCATCAGAATATTAGTGTTAAGAAGACAGAAATATTATTGGACTATGAGAAATTGTTGATATGAAGAATTCAGAGAAACTTGGAGACACATCTAAACTGATAGGGTACAGAAAGCAGACCAAATATATATATATATATATATATATATATATATATATATATATGTATGTATGTATATACACACAATGACCATGTGCATGTGTGTATACAAATACATACGTCTGTGTATATATATTTATATGCACACCAAATTTACATTAATATATAACCACTAGGTGGCAAAATCTGTCAGATTGGCAGAAAAAACAAAGGGAGGAAGAACTCACTTTTTCTTCCCTCACCCATGTAATGGTAATGGGGATTTGAAGATCTTCCCTTGCCCTTAATAGGACTAAGGCAATTCCCTGCTCTTAATAAGCCAAATGTTATCACATAGAGTCTGGGGGTAGGGGAAGGGGAAGAAGCTTGCTGAAAGGGTGGAACAGGAAGGGTGGAGTAGGAAGGAGCCTTACAGAGAGCCAGCACTGCTGGGAGCAAGCAGCACGAAGGCTGAGCAGTTAGTGTCAGTGAGAGAGGGGCATTCTTGCTTAAGGCGGCCTGTTTTGTTTTGAAGGCCTGATGGAGAGAAGGCATGGGAATGTTGGTGTTCACTGCATTTGTTATGGTACCAACTTCATGGTTACTATGATGAATTTGACTTTCTGGTTTAGGGATTCAGCTTTCTGGTATTTGAATAAATGGTTTGATTCTGTCTTCCATGTGGAGATCCTGTTACATTTTGTGATTCACAATTACACTAGCATTCATAGCTGCCATGGGACCTGTGAATATCGCATTAGTGTTATAACCCCCCCCCCTTTCCCCAAATGCTCTCATATCAGGCCTCAAGGACTTGATTCTCCCTCAAACCAGATCTCTACTTCACTTGTTCGTCTAGAGTATCAGAGACATTTTTAGTGGTCTAGTAAAGAATATAGAAGGAAGAGTAAACTCTATCTATGGACTCTCTGAGAAAAGGTATTCTTTTTGGTAAATTGGCTACATCAGCAACATCTTTTACATGACTCAATAGCCTTAAGTAAATGGCCCCAAGTCACATGATTCACTACTCTATTGACTAATAAATGCCAAAACTCAAATGCTTTCATGATTATAGCTCAGATTCTATAAACCCAGAATGAAACCATGACTTTAGGCCAAGGTTCAAATCTCTGTCTGGTTTAGTTTTGTGTATTTCAAACTACTCACTGGCTTCCTCCATTGTTTCACTTTGTAAAAAATTAATAACAGACACAAATCATTGAATAGTTATCACTAATCATAGTTCATATAAAAATCATGAACTAGAAACAGCATAAATGAACAAAAATATCATAAAGGAAATGCTTGTCAACTGCAGGCATAAGGGAAAGGGGAGAGAAATTATTCTTCATTGTCCTTTAACCAATCTAATGGAACAATAACAGTCAGCAGCTTCAGTCTCTTCCAGCAATATACCTCTTCTTAGGAATTTGAATAAGCAGAACACAGCAGGACAGAGTTCTAGCCATATCAACACCCCAGTTTTAGTCTCTATTCAAATGTTCATTGGAGCGTCTCTATCTTTCCCCCATCAAACTGCCATTTTCCATTGCATCATACACAAACTGAACATTGTGCTCAGTCACTTCAGCCTTTTATCCTCCCCCTAAAATGTCATAATCCTTACCATTTCAGAGGCTGGAGATGGGGTAGGATTCACTCTGTCCACTAGAACTACAATTCCAAGAAGTTCACCCCCCCCCCCCCCAGGTCCCAGACTTTTTCCTATGGTCAGGAAAAGTAAGTCTGAATACATGTTACAAGTGCAATGCCTAATCTTGATACCAGACTGAAAATGAATTCGTTATTTTTTCTCAATACAGAGATGTTAAACTATATATGATGAATGCTCTATAACCTAATATATATGGTAATAGGTTGGCTGTTTTGTTTTATTTTAGTTATAAAGCTATGTTTGTAATGTTAATGGAATCTGAAGATCTTCCATGCCCCTTTGTATTGGCAAGTAAGCAGGTACTCAGCACCTTGTTTCAAGTTAACACCTTGTTTAAGCTATTTAATTAACACAGAAGTAGTTAACACCTTGGGAGGAAGTTGTTGACATTACAGGAAGGGGAAGAACAGGGAAGAGCTAAGGCATATATAAGGAAAAACCCCAGCTGGGAATGGCAGAATTTCCTGGGGTAAGCAATTGGAGGCTGGAGCTTCTGCTGAGACCTTTCCTTTGGGAATTTCTGCTGAGAACTTCCAAGAACCAGGCTGAGGAGAGTGAGAGAGGAGGATCCCTGCTTGAGAGAGCCTGTTCTGTTTTGAAGCCAGAATGTGGGTATTAACTGCATTAACCATGTGTACCAACTTTGTGGCTACATATGACTTTGGCCTTCTGGTTCTGGGACTCAGCTTTCTGGTATTTGAATAAAAGCTTTGGTTCTGCCCTCCATATGGAGAGTCTGTTATATTTTGTGATTCACAACTATACCAGCATATTCATAACCACCACGGGTATTGTGAATATTGCATTATTGTTACAGTGTTCTAAGCATGTAGAAGAGTGTGGGGGGATATTAATAGGATATGACAATGCTGTAAAAAAATCAATAAAATGTAAAAGAAAAAATTCATTGTAAACTATAGAGTGCTACACAAATATAAACTGTTATACATAATGTCAATTGAATCTACTGCCTTATTTGACATTTTTACCAACTGTGTGGCCCAGACCTAACAATTTCCACAAATGGACCTAGATGTTGACCATAATTCATCTACATAGGAATTGCTTCTCCTGTTTGTGGAATTCATCCCTCATGAAAGGCCTACCCCGAAATCCTAGCTTTCTCTCATGTGTCTCAATCATCTTATGTATCTAATGACTCCTATTGGCTCAAACATTCCATGTCCCTACTTTAACCAGTGACAAAGACATTCCCACTGCTTTGATGTCAGGTCCAGTCTTGAAGAGCTTTAAGATCTCTGTGGTTTGTGTACCATAAAACTGTCCATTTAACTTTCCAAAAATTGGCCTATGTATTTCCTAATTTTGCTTATTCAAAAATGTGCTGATTATTCAAGAAAAGCTATCAGCTGAGAGGTTAGCCAAACAATAGTTGGTGAATCTGTAATAAAGGGTAACAGGAAACAAATGAGCTGTTCCATGGAATGACTAAGTAATAAAAGGAGAAGATATAGAAACATTTTGTATGTTCAGTATTCTCCTCCTTTCCATTTCCTCCACCTCACAATTGCCAGGGTGTGGTTTATGCTTAAAGAAGTCCAACTTTCAAAAATTTCTAAAACATTAGGAATATTTCCCGTCACAGCCTAAGTGCTAATGGTTCTAAAATAAACTGAACTGGAGATTAATTTCTTGATGTTAGCATTCAATGAATATAAGTAACTGAATTCTTTTTTTCCCTAGGTAAAATCCATTACTGATAAACAATCTCCCTCCCATCTCTGTAATAATTATAATTATATCATGTCAGACTCCAAATTAGAATTGTATACTTCTGAGTGATATTATAATGCTTGCTAGGACTTCTGGGTCATCATCAACCACAGCTCCTCTCCACCAGGCAGCTGAGACTGTACACTGCCAGATGTTTCCTATTATTTTCTTTGTCCACTCTCTATAAAACAATTCCTTGTACCAAGACCCCCACAAAACTCTATATGATATTGTCTCTCTGATATCCAGTTATTCTCTAAAGTATAGGCAAAAGAAAAATGAGTGGGAGGAAGTTACTGGGGGGACATAGATGGACAGGAATATTTTAAGCTTGTCTGAGTCACAATTTCTTCCAAATCAAATTATGAGTGTCCTTGTTTCTTCTTGCTCATTCAAATCAACAGGCATTTATTAAGTGCTTAGCTATTTGTCAGGCATTATACTGAGTTCTGGGGTTGCAAAGAAAGTCAAACAATTCCCGCACCTAAGGAGCTTAAAGTCAAAAAGGTGAAAGAGTGCAAACAACAATATATAAACAAGATATATACAGGATAAATGGGAGATAATCAGCAGAGGGAAGGCACTAGCATTACAAAGGTCTGAGAAATGCATCCTTCCTTCAACCCAATTCAATTTCAATGTTAGCTCCTAAGAAAAGATACCTTATATATAGGTCATACTTTTTTCTTTTCAAAAAAAATTAAATCACTTTCTACTTCATTCTCATTACTTCTCTATGGAGAGAAAGAAATGGTAAATAATTTATGGAACCTAAGAGTTGAAATTATTCAGGAACAATCTCATCTGACCCATACCTTGGTAGGAATCTCATCTACAATACACTTAACAAATGTTCATTTGGATTTTAGAGATGAAGAATTCAATACTTCTCAATACATCCCATTCTACTATGGATAATGCTAAGTTAGAAGTTTATTCTTATATCAAGTGAAAATCCATCTTCTACAAATGTTTCTCCTGATTCTGCACCCTGAGGCCAGATGGAATAAATCAAATTTCTCTTCCATGTGACAATCTTTCAGATATTTGAAGACAGCTAGCATATCCCCTATAAGCTTTCTCTACTCCAGGATAAAGATATCTACATTTCTTTTGACCAATTCTTACATAGCATGATTTGAAGTCCCTCTCACCAGTCTGGTTATCCTTCTTTGAGTACACTCTAGCTTTCCAATGTTTTTTCTGAGATATTAAAAAATTGAAGAGAGAAACTTCAGGTGTATTCTAACTATGAATATTTCATCCCTCTCTCAGGATATTATTCCTCTATTAAAATTCCTCTATATCTCTAGAGACAGTGTGGCATAGTGAATGGAGATCCAGCCTTGGACTCAGGGTCAAGTCTTACTTTCTGTTTACTATATGCTGACTGGCTAATTCTGAACAAGTCATTTCTTCTCTCATTGGTCCAGGAAATCCTCGAAGACCAATGATTGCAAAAAATGTTCCCATATGCATTGGTAACAGGAATTCCTTGCTAGGATTTCTCTAAACTGAAAAATAAAACCTTCAGCTTTTTAAAAATCCCATTAGTTTTCTCGGCATTCTTGTCTACAACATGACACAGTTGACTCATGATGAGCTTGTAGTACAGGAGTCAGGAAAACTTGAGGGTGACTCTTACCTCAAGTTGTTATTAGCTCTATGACCTGAGCAAGCCAATCTCTCAGCCTCAGTCTCCTCATCTGTAAAATGGGATAATAATAATAATACCTACCTCCCACCATTGTCATGAGGATCAAATGAATTTTGTGAACCTTGAAGTTCTTAATGTGATAAATGTTAGTTATTATTATTATTGACAATAATAATAATAATGTCTAACCATGTCTCCTTTATCCTATACTTATGCAGTGAATTTTTTGAACCCATGTAGGACTTTATATTTCATTCTTATTTAAATTCAGTCCACTATTCCAGTTTATTAAGATCTCTTTGGATCCTGAATCTGTCATCAAATATTTTAGTCATCCCTCTGATTTCTTGACATTCAAAAATTTAATATACATGCCAGCTATGCTGTTTATCTAAGTAGCTGAATATAGAACAGACCATATCTGCCCTGGACATATCCCTAAGCTATTCCATTGGAGACCTCCCTTCATCAAAAAATCATCACTTTTTAGATCTGGTCATTCAATCATTCTGAATTTATCTGCCACGCTGAAACCCAGATATATTATATGGCACTGGTATGATCTATCAGTCTAAAAGCTTTGTTGAAAAAAAAATAATGTAGTCTTATCTTGTGAAGCTTTAGTGAAGACACACTGGTTTACTGTAATCATAGCTTTATTTTCTAAAAATGTTCAAATCATCAATTTACTAATACATACTAGAATTATATGGGGAAACAAATTCAAGTTCACTGACATTATTTGAAGAATCCAACATCAACCCCATTTTGAAATTCAAAGTATTTATATAACCCAATGCCACATCCCCTTTTTGTGATTTTTTTCAAAGACTACTGTTGGTGGATTGGCACCCCAAACCAGCTGTTCTTTCGGTATCCTAGGACAGAGTTCATCCCAGCCTAGTAACTTGAACCTACTAAGAGCAGCTATGATCTCTGTTACATCTCCTCTCTTGCATTTCAACTCATTATTAACCATTATCCTTCCCAATCAAGAAAATATATTAAGCACCTACTATATACCAAGCACAATATTAGGCACTGAAAATACAAAAGTAGAAATGAAACAGTCCCTTCCCTCAATAACTTGCATTTAAGGAGGAAAGATGATATGTACATCTATAGAAACAGTCAAAGTAAAATATAAGAGGGGAGGCTAGGTGGTGCAGTGAGTAATGCGCTGGTGCTGGAGCCAGGAGGACCTGAGTTCAAATCCAGCCTCAGACACTTAATACGCACAAAAAAAACCTAACCATGTGAGCTTGGGCAAGTTACTTAACCCCAATTGCTCTCCAAAAAGAAAAAAAAAGTAAAATATAAGGCAATTAGGGGAAAGAGGGCATTGGTAGCTGGCAGGAATCCAAATGAGCTTCATGTAGAAGGCTACACTTGAGCTCAGGTTTGGGGGGAAAAAAAGCAAGACATTCTAAGAAGAGACAATCAAGAGGAATTAATTAAATCTAAAGACCATCCCCAAGCCAGGTATCATTCTTCTTGAGAGAGAATGGAAAAGCAAAAGAGGACAAGTAATTTAGGCTTCTCACTCTCATTTATTATAATCAGCCCATTTACCCCCACTTAGTGGTTCTATCTTTTATTTAATCTTTTCTTATTCCTAATTAACATAAAATAAAAGAACCTTTTTTAAAACTTTGGAATTCATTGCCAACTGTAACTCATTTTTAGCTTTCATTTTCCTGACAATATTCTAACAAGACTGTGTCATTCCTTTGTAATTTTTCTAAATTACTTGCCCTAATTTCCATTTCTTTTTGAAAAATCTGTTTGGATCACTTAGTTTTTTACTTTATTGCTATTATTCATTCATTCGTTGATATTGATCTATTTAGAAAGTCTCTCTCTCCTTTTTTCTTCCTCAACGTAATTAGAATTTAATTCTAGACAGCAGCCCATATCTCTTTTGGCCTGCTCTGTAAAATTTTAGGTCATAGAATCCTACCTACATTTCCTTTGAATTCCTTGAAATTCACTTTTCCAAGATCTAGGATACACATCCCTCTGATTCTGCTTGGCTTTCCTTCTCTTTATCTACACAAGTGAATATTATGGCTTCCTCTACTTTGACAAACAGTTCCTCCTAGTCAGAGTCAGGATCCTTACTGGTTGAGAATGGTAATTGGCTTCATTGATCCTTCCACATATTGAAAAATGAAATTATTATTAAGACAAATTATTGTCTTGTTATTAAGACAAGTTAAGAACTGATTAGCCAATATGCTTTTTCAATAGAAGAGTGTGACAGATTTCAAAGTGTCATCCTTTGGGCTAATTGGTTTATATTGCACTCCTACCATAATTCTATAATATTTATAGAAAATGGAAATCTGAGCAAAGGGACTGAGAAAGTATTCAGAAGTCCTTTTCAGCTTCATTCTTAGTTGAACAAATGGCAGTTTCTAATAGTGCTCAGGATATTATTCCTCTTTTACCCTGTCATCTTTCCTAACATATTTTTCTTATGCAAAGAGAGGTGACTTTTTCCTTTGATGTATGAGCTGAGCAATTTAAGTATAGCATTGTATACAAATTCTATACTTGGCTAACTGGGCTAGATGATCTCCTAAGAGCCCTTCCTTCTTTATGATTGTTAACTCAGTCACATGAACTGATTTTCAGTCAGATATTCTGGAAGGACATGTAACTGTAACTCTTTAGGTTTTAGAAAAAGAACCATAGGAACAGACATCTAGACCAGTAATTCTTGACATTGTTTTAATGACATCAAAGAGGTAGCTTTACTTATCTCCAGGGATGGTAAAACATTCACCAAAATAAAATGAATTTTCATAATACAGAAACATCTAGAAGGGCTGGAGGTGACTCCAGAGTCTTGAAGACTACACCATTAAAGTATAAGGCCTAGAAGATCTTAACAAATTGGAAAGGCTTCCACTATGGGTCTAACAACAGATTATATGTCTGTTGTCTGAGGACTAACTTGGCTAAAATTGAAAACAATGCATCAATGCTAGTTGGATGATTGTTTGGGGTGGGTCATAATAACTCATGAAACTGTGTACATGAGTGTGAAGAGAATGGGAATTTGGGTTTGTGGAGGAAGAATCCACAATGATGAAAAGAATTTTTGAAGTATTGTACTAATTTGAAAAATAAATATATTACCTCAATAATTTTAGGTAAAAGATATAGGGGGAGGTCTGGCAGTTTTGTGAAATGAACCACGTGGCATAATTCTCAAATATCTGGGAATCCCTGAGGAAGGTAAAGGTAAATTGGAGGAGCTACTCTAACAATTCCATAGAGGTATCACCCAGGGTGACCTTATTTATCGGGGGAAAAGACAATCATTCTCCTCCTTCAAAGTTCTTTTCAACTTTCCTTTACGTAGCTATTGACTACTGATCTTGCACTGGGATTTAGCCTGATATAGAGTTTACTTTTGGCTTCATTCCCAAACAACACAAACTTGAGAATATCCAATCCTGGCATAGGGGACACTACTGGTCTCATGCCCTCCATGGACTTCTCTCAAGGGTTTCAAGACAAGTTAGTAGATTAGTGGATAGAGAGCTTGTCCCAACTCATGAAGACCTGAGTTCAAACACTACCTTTAACACATACTGGCTTGCAATCCTGGGTCAATCACAACATCTCAGTATTCTAGGAAACTCTCTGAGACCATAAGTTGCAGAGAATATTACAACCTGCATTGGGAGAAGGAGTTTCCTCTTCCAAAAATTCCTTGTGCCTATAAAATCGCAGGTCTGATCCTTATCCCTATAACAAAACAGGAAGGGGAGAATAATTTGCCTTTTTGGCTTTATTGGATTTGTGTCTTATTGCCTTTTAGGTGGATTTCATATACCTCCCTTAAGCCTCTTAAAATTTGGGAGGGTACATTCTGAATGCCTTTGTCTTTCTTTTTATGCACTGGAGACAACTTTACACCATAGTAGGATTGCTACTCAAGTCAGTGTATTAGTCTAGTTGTAAATCATTGTCTGTGGTACAAATGACTCACATTGTCCCCAAAATGTATATGTGCCTCCAGAGGTATTTCTAATATTGATGTTTTTTATTCTAGAAGTCCATGGTTAGGACCACTAAAAATATATTTCATCAGGAATTGGGTTTTTAGGGAAGGGGCACATCACAATATGATTATGTAAGAATAGGGAGAGGTGTGTGTGTGTGTGTGTGTGTGTGTTGGTGTGTGTTGCATTACACACATACGTAGACATGTGGGAAATAGCTTGGAAGGCTAGAAGAATTTTGAATCATTGGAAGACAGCGTCATAAGTTCTTTTCTCTGAAGGCTACTAAAAGCCCTTACCTCAAATTCTTAGAAAGATCCTAAAATAATGGGGTTGTTGTACAATGAGATTCTCCTCTATCAGTAACTTTCATTCACTCTTACACATTTACTCTCACACCCTAACACCTCTAGTTTGCCTTATGAAATCTAGGCCTCAGCTTCACAATCTTCAGCACCATGGCCAGAGCATGTAGCATTAGTAGAAGGTTGGAAGTATAGGAAGACAAGAGAATGAGTCAGGAAACAAAATAGGAAGAAGAACGGGGGAAAGAAGAAAAGGGAAGAATTGGAATTTTTCATGTTCTCTATTCCCAGATAATAGCACTTTTATGTGGTTTAGAACATGATATTGTTGTTCAGTCATGTCTGTCTTTGTGACTCTATATGGGGTTTTCTTGGCAAAGATACTGGAATGGTTTGCCATTTTCTTCTCCAACAGATTAAAGCAGAGGTTAAGTGACTTGCCCTGGATCACACAGCTATTAAGTGTCTAAGGTTGGATTTGAATCCAAATGTTCCTGACTCTGGGTCCGGCACTCTAACTACTGAGCCATCTAGCTTCCGCTAAGACATATAATTAATATTTCAAACAACTGTCAAGTACAATATCACCTGGTTTGATAGATGTTAAACTTAGGGACATCTGACCCTTACTTCACATTGTATGACCCCTAATCCCTTTGCTTACCCACAATCATATATGTTACTTTTATTCTCCCCTTCATGAGTATAAGCAGCTAATAGATGTTGAGTTTTTATTTGCTTCTTAGAAAAATCTCATCCTTGGTCTCCTATAAAACTTTACCTTCCTCCTTACCTTTTCCCTCAGAGTTTAAGAGTATTTCAGGAAATTACTAAGAAAACAATTCTTTTGCATGCAAAATTGTGGTCATATTGCTCCACATGCTGCACTGGGCTCTCCACATATGTTGACAAAAGTCAGGTTTCATTACAGTTGGTGGCAACACTTGATATATGAATCTAGAGGGTTCAGAGATTCCCATCACTACTACCACTTGGAAGCAAAGAAGAGAAAGCAACTATCTGAAGTACCATCTTCTAAAAACAAATAGTTGGTTAGAACTGGAGGCTGATTGAGTGAAGAGGGGGCTAGGAGGAGAGTCAGGAATTTTCTGGTATTGGAAAGGTTCTATTAGTTAATAGTTTTCCCCTTCCACACCCATGAACACATCAAAGGGACAGGAAGAAGGAAAAAGGCATTTACAGGAAGTTAGAGTGCTGTTAGTCCAGCCAGCTGGACAAATTCCCCCTTGGTTCCTTTAAATGACCCGGGTGTGGAGCATCTCTTATTGGTACCAACAGCTGAAAAAAAGAGGGGAAAATCTGGTCAGAAACAGCAAGCAAGCCAAATGTAATTAACCAGATTCTTTTACTATTGCTAGGGAGAAAGAGAATAGCATTTCAAATTACTTCAATACATTAACTTCATTTTGCCTTCCCCACCCATATCAGTCAGCTGTGAACTTTTACTTGTCCAATCAATATATCATTAGAAAGTGTAGATCTCAAGAGGGAAAAAAAGACCTTCCTCAGTATAAATTAGGCACTGATTCTTTTTGGATGTTCTCAGCACAGGGCAGGATTTATTGTTCATACATTTATTCACTTTATTTTATTTAATTTTTGGTTCAGATGATAAAAGTGTGTCCCTTTGCATCAAATCACTTTGGAGTATTCAAATAAAAAATAAAATTTAATTAAAATATAGTTATTTTTGAGGAGCTACCAATGAGCTTCTGAATCATTCCTAAATCATTAAACTTTTCTGAAAAGGTGAGGAAAAAATGAAAATTCTTTCAATATTTCCTAAAACCCTCACTAGAAAATCTATCCTGTTTTATGTGCTCAATAGGAAGAACAAGACAGTTGCATTTGAGAATTTGAAGGGCTGTTACATGAGAAAATAATTAACAGAGTTAGGATAAGCAATTTTTTTCACCTGATGTAAGTGCCTAGAAAATTGGGAATAGGAGGGTGGGGAGGATGGGGAGGAAACTTGCCAAGGAACAGGCACAGTCTACCTTGGGCTGGAACTACTACTGGTTGGGGGGTAGGGGTGGGTGGAAAACTGCCAAGAAGGGAAAAGAACAGCCTGCCTGTGAACAATACTGTTAATACTTACTATGCTTTCCTCCCTGAGGTAAAGCTCTGGGCGCTGTACCTTAATTTCAGTTCTCAGGATTAGATTTGTTCTGCTTAACCCCAGAAGGCAGAAATAGGAAGAATGGCTAAAAATTACAGGTGCAAACTTGGGCTTGATGTATGAAAATGTAATTATTATTAGAGCTATTCTATAATCTACAGGTGGTTCAGGAGATATATTTGAGGGTCTAGAGTCAGGAAGACCTGACTTCAAATCCAGCCTCAGAACTTAGTAGCTGTGTGACTTGGGCAAGTCACTTCATCTCTATTTGCCTTAATCCACTGGAGACTCAAATGGCAAACCACTTCAGTATCTTTGCCAAGAAAACCTCATGGACGGTATTGCTGTGCTATGGTCAGTGGTGTCATGAAGAGTTAGACACAACTAAACAACAATAACAATGTGTAATAGGCTGCATCAGAAAATATTGAGTCCCCCTCACTGGAAGTCTTCAAGCATAAAGACTGAATGACCATTTGCAGGATTTGTAGGATAGTGATTCTTTTTCTGATATGGGTTGAACTACATGGTCATTGAGGTCCCTTCCAAGCTTTGAAATGTTCTAACTTCCAAATTTTCTAACATTTTAAATTTCTTTCAGAGATAAAGGAAGCCACTGGTTCATAAAGTGACATGTGGCACAAGAACTGATAAGATCATCCTAGATATAGAAAGGACACAACTAGGAATCAGGAGACAGAATCCAGATCTATGTCAAGCATCTAAGAGTTGTGTGGCCTTGGACAAGTCACTTTTTCCTTCTGAGCCTCTGTTTCAACATCTGTAACATGAGAGAGTTGGACTAGAGAAAGGGGCCTTAATAACTTTTGTACCACAGACTCCTTTGGCAATCTGGTAAAGCCTATGGATCCTGTCTTAGAATAGTATTTTTAAACATATAAAATAAAATGGTTGGAATTACAAAAGAAACCAATAATATTGAAATACAAATATCAAAACATGCACATTGCATGTAAGTGTGTGTGTGTATGTATGTGTGTGTGTGTGTGTGTGTGTGTGTGTGTGTGTGTGTATTGGAGCAGCTAGGTGGTACAGTGGATAGAGCATTGGCCTTAGAATCAGGAAGACTTACCTTCATTAGTTCAAATCCTTCCTCAGACACTTACTAGCTGTGTGACAGTGGGCAAGTTACTTAACCATATTTGCCTCCATACTTCCTCTGTAAAAAGAACTAGAGAAGGAAATGGAAAACCACTCCAGTATCTTTGCAAAAAAAATCCCAAAATGGGGTCATGGAGAGTCAGACATGACTGAATAAGAACCATATCATGCTCATGCACGCGCGCGCACACACACACACACACACACACACACACATACATTAATACACACGTGTGTATATGTAATATATAGACTAGAATAGATAGAATATAGATAGAATAGATACTTGGGCCAAATGATAGACAGAATGACTAGATGATAGATAGGTAGATAGATAGATAGATAGATAGATAGATAGATAGATAGATAGATAGACAGATGGATAGATAGATACATAATTGATAGGAAAGATAGATAAAGGATAGGAAAGATAGATGAATAGACAGATATAGATAGATGAAAGAAAGAAAGAAAGAAAGAAAGAAAGAAAGAAAGAAAGAAAGAAAGAAGAAAAAGATTCACAGACCCCTGGTTAAGAAAAAGACTAGAAAATCTCTATGGTTCCTCCTAGCTTTAACATCACAAAGTTCTGATTCTAAACATTTCCTACAATTCTCTTCCAGGAAGACTGACTTCTCATTTTTTCCAAAGTCTGCAGCGGCCTCATGTGGACATGTATTGAAATAACAGCTGAGACAAATCCAGTAATAGAGAGTTTCATTATTTTTGAATACACAAAGAAAACATCTAATTTTCAAGCACTGGTGAATATATGTTTTAAAATAATGTAAATAGTATTTCGGGGATTGTAATGTGGTTTAATAATCAGGTTACAGCACAAGAGGTCAAGCAACATTAGCTCTGTTTTGTGCTCTACCTTTTCAACAATGATTTTTGCCCATTGTAAATCTTTGTGGTCTGAGGCCTCAGTACCTCAGTTTCCTTTGCTAATGCATGTCTCAGTGAATCCTATTCCCCAGATATTTTACTTATCTATGGTTTATTTTTATTGAAATGTGAGTGTTGTGCTGTAATAAAGTTATTTGTTTGACCCTTCAGAAAAACAATACCTCTCTAGTCTCCTCCTGACTTACCACATTAAAGTCTCAGCTCATTTTTCATTCATTTCCAGCTAGCTTTTGTAGTATTTTTTTAGATCCCAAGGTTTAGACATTAGTCTGATTTGAACTTTCTTAAAGAATTTCTAGCATTGAGACACACACATTTAGACACATATAATTTCTTACCAAAACCCCAAATAGAAGAAAAGAAGATAATTTTGATTGCATAAAATTTAAAATTGTTTGCACATACAACAACAATAACATTTAAATTGGAGGAGTTTGTGTGTACATGTGTATATTTGACATAAGATCCAAGAGAAATATAAGGTACATACCGAAGACTAATTGTAAGGGATTCAATAAGGACAGACCATTTATTTTTTATATATGTAAAGTGTAAAACATATGTCTAAGATTCTTATTAATAATTGGGTAGCTCATAAGAATGATTGGGAAAACCTGAGCATGATATGAATTTGAAAAGTAAAACCATTTAGGAACAGCTAAAAAGAGCAATTATTTTATACAAATGAGGTGCAAGAAGAATCAATACAGAGGAATTAGATGGGGGAGGAGGGTTGGTAGTTTTGGTAACCTACTTTCATTGGAAATGGGTTTAAGAGGGAACAACACATATATATTTAGAAGAAAATAAAAATCTTCTAAATTCAGAAGAAATAAAATGGTAGGGGCATAGGGAACAGGGAGAGGACAAGAGAGGGATCTTCAGAGGGGGGAGCGAGGGGACAGGTGAAAGAGGGGCATAGAAGGGTCCTTAGATTTATGGGAATGGGAGGATAGGGGAGGGATCCTTGGAGGAGGGTTGGTAAGTAGTAAGAGGGCAAAGTAGCGGGTAGAAATAAAGTAAAAGAGGTAGGAGGGATAGGAAACAAGAGATATGCACAAACATAAAGACAAAGATCAGGAGTAGAATTTGTTTGGGAAAGTATGTGTCTATATATGTATGTATATATGTATATATGTATGTATAGATCTATAGCTATAAAGAAATATATCCAAACTTAATGGTAACCTTGGTGGGGTAAGGGGAAGGGAAAAAAGAACAAAATTAAAAAGTGCACAGCAGAGAACAAAAGAAAACTTACAAGGAAGCAAAGAAAAGACGGACAGTTCTCAACACAAAGTGTATTATTTATCATACAGGTTTTCTTGAAATGAAAACTTATTGTTATATATTTTGAATATTCTCTTATGTTCTGCTATTCATGTGACATGATTTTCTTTCTTCTTTACTTTGTTTTTTAAGTTCCAAATATTTAAATTTATGACATGTTTTTGTTTCTTTTTTCTATTCTGTATTTGTGTTCTGGCATTTGAGTCTAAAATAAAATTTAAAAAAAGAAAAGAAAATATGAAGGGGATGGTTTCAGAAAAACCTGGGAAGACATGAACTGATATAAAGTGAAGTGAGCAGACCCAGGAGAAAATGCACACAGTAACAGCAGTATTGTTAAGATAATTAGCTGTGAAAGTCTTGGTAATTCTTATAAATACAAAGATCCACCACAACTCCAAAAGATTCATGGTAAAAAAAAAAAAAAAAGTTATCCACCTTCAGAGACAGAACTGATAGGCTCAGGGTGCAGATTAAAGGATTTTTTAAAAATTCTTTTTCTTGCTTTTTTTCAGAGCATGGCAGATGCAGAAATATGTCTTGCATGATTTCATATGTTTAATGGGTATCAGTTTTATTGTTTTCCCAGTGGGTAGAAGAGAGGTGAAGAAAGGAAGAGAATTTGGAACTGAAAATAAAAATGAAATTTAAAAAGAAATTTAAAAAAATTAGATGATACTCTTCAGTTGGGTAATAACTGAATAAATTATATTAATGTAAAGGAATTTAGCTATAAGAAATGAGAAAAGGGTTACTTTGAGAAAAATTTGGAAAATATTTTATGAACTGATGCAGCATTAAATAAACACAATCCAGAAAACAATTTACATAACAACATTGCAAAGAAAAACAACTTTAAAATATTTTAGAAGTGATAAATGAAATGACCAAGCATGAATTCAGAGTATGGATAAGGAAACATACTATCTACTTCCTGACAGAGAGGTGATGGATCCAAAAAGGAAGGAAAGAAAAGATCATTGAACCAATTTCAAATGCAAAGAAGCAAACCAAAGGAAAAACAAAAGGAATCATAAACAAGCAGGGCATCTTTGAAAATTATATTTCAATTGATTATGTACTTAAAAGGAAAAGCAACTATGTAATAGAGATTTGTAGTTCTTCCTACACAGTGTTTTTTTTTTTTCCATTCTATTTTATACATGGAAATGACAATTTTATTTGGTGTTTGTTAGGTTCAAAATTCTTTAAGTGGGGGAAAAATTCTGCATATACCTTTTGCACAACTAGGTGGGCAACCTAGGTGAAGCCTTCTAGGATGACTTCTGCTGACAATGAACTCTATTCTTGGAATTTCTATAGCACTTAAGAGTCCTAGGATCATAAATTTAAAGATGAAAGGGGATTTAGATGTCATCCAGTCTAATCACTTCATTTTACAGATAAGAAAATTAAAGGCCAGGAACATTAAATGATTTACCTAAGGCAGATAAAAGGTGAGATTTGAGCCTAGGTCTTCTGATTCAAGAGACATTGCTCTTTCTATGCCCCCACAATACAATAAGCACTATATAATTTGACATTCATTATACTGGTCTCCTATTATTCTCTAATGGTTTCACTTGTCTTATTTCTCCAATTAGATTTGCAATTTCCTTGAAGGCTGAGAACCTATGTTATGCATCTTTTCTTGCCTTCCCAACATTTAGAGCTAAGTCAGGAAGTCATAGTAGACATTTGGTAATACTTCTGTCCTTCAATTCAATGCAGTGAAGAACCACTTCAGTGTTAAGAATATAAAATCCTCTTTGTGCTTATTATTTGTTGGTTCTGAGTGCTTTATACATTGTACTCTATAAAGCAGTGTGACAGGAAGGAAAATTAAAGATCTTCCCTGCCCCTTAATAGACCTAGGGAATTTGAAGATCTTCCCTGCCCCCTTGCTCTCACTTGGAGCCCAACAAGAGAAGCTTGCTTAGGGGAGGCTTGTTTTTCAGGAAGGCTCACACCTTGTTATTTTGTAATTAGGCATGGGTCATGAAAGTTGTGATATTCTCTGACCCTGGAGAAGGCTATATATACTCCCTGAGGTGAGGTTTTGCTCTGGAGCTCACTTATGAGAAGAGTTGTGTGATTTGGCCAGATGAGATTCCAGGTAGACGTTGAGCCCTCCAACTTTGAAAATCCGGGTGTTGGTGCTTCTTTCTCTGGTAACTGACACTGTATGTATGTAATGGTTAGACAGCTAGAAGCCCTGTCTGTTGGTCTGTGGAACTGTGTTATTTTCTCTGTATGTTTTGTCTGATTGTAATTTCTATTTGTATTTTCTGAAGTTCAGGGTGCTGACTTTTTCCCCAGAACTAAGTGAATAATATCTGTGTTTGATTAAAGTAAAATTGTTAATCCCTTTTCAGTTGATTTCCTTTAGAAAAGCAGATCAAAGAACCTGTGCTAGCAGTCACCTTGTGTATGCTAGGGTGCTTGCTGTTATAAGCAGTTATGTGCAACTCAAATAGAAACTGATCCCTGTGGGAATGTATCAAGTGACAAAACCACAAATTAGCATTTTCTTTTTTTTCCTTTTTTTATAGCAATTGGGGTTAAGTAACTTGCTCAAGGTTACATGGCTAGTCATTATTTATGTGTGGGTGCTCATTTTCTGAGGCTAGTTTCGATCCCAGGTCATCCCAACTCTGAGGCTGGCACTCTTACTCACTGCGCCACCTAGCTGCCCCAAATTAGCATTTTCCATGTTGTATTATATTTTATTTATTTTGTTAAATATTTTCCAATTATATTTTAATCTATTCTAGACACACTAGGGAGTTTTACCAATCATTTGCTGCCCTCTGGTCATAAGTTTGATGCCTCTGCTCTAGAGCAAAAGGCAGCCCTAAAGGCCCTTCTCAAGGATGTGTCCCTTTCTTATGAAAAGATTCCATAAGATTCAAGGGAAGCTATAAATACAGTGATAACTTTGATCAATGATCCTCAAAGTATCTGTATAACAGGAAGCATAAAACAGGAAGACATATGCTTGTGAAAGCTTATCATTGCAGCAAAGAAGAAACTTCCATTAATAGATGGTGAATTCTTCCAGGTGCTACTTCCAGTATCTACTACTACTGACATGGCAAGTATCATAGCATCTACCTCTAAGCCTCCCCAATTAAATCCCTGGTGCTCAAAGGAAATTAAACTAACAACCCACAGAAGAAAAACCAAATGGATGAAAATTAATTCTGTTAGACAGATTAGGGTATGTAGTCCACTGAACAGTCCACTGAGTTAATTGACCCATACTTATATTTCGGAAAGAAACAGTAGTTGGACAATGAGCTGGAATAAGAACTGAATGGGAGAAAGTGGACCAGATTACATTTTGGGAATTATGCAGCATTTATAGTCTCCCAGTAATGCTGGAAGTTCAGAAATCATTCAACATTATAATTTCCAAAGAATGAAAACCATGGGTGACCTAGAAGACAACAGTTGCCTACCAGGCAAAAGCAAGCTAGAATACATTATTAACAGTGTCAAATTCAAAAGAAGGCTTAAGAGACATTATCTATAAAATGTATGATTGAGAAGAAAGTATGTTGGTAACAGAGCAAGAGGAAGGAATAGCAAATAGATGATGCAAGTATTGTACTAGTGTCCAGGGAAAGTTTAAAAGACCTTGAAAGAAGATTCAGCATGCTGGGTAAATCTAGGAAAGATTTATCAAGATCATACTGGATAAGAATGTTTGGCTAGAATTGGGAGAAAATGCCCACAAGGATGAGAGCACAGATCTGCTGAAATATTGTTGAGAACCTACTATGGATGAGGTATTTTGCTAAGTACTTAGAAGTAGGGCTATCCATCAATGAGTAATATATAATCTATTGCAATTGTAGTAAATACACTGTATTGTCATCAGCCTGTGTTCCTTTGAAAGCCCAGGGAGAATGTCACCCACCAGTATGAACAAAGATGACTGGAAGTCAAATAAAGTAAATACAATTGATTAGCTCTCTTAGGCAGACTGTTTTCTGGGAAGCAGCTTCAGTTTCTTAGGGTACAGAATGGGAGTCCCCTGAAATAACAGAAACTTCCTCTCCTCCTCACACTATGAAAGGTCTAGCTGGTGGTTCATAGGCAGGTACAGGAATTACAGGATGTAGCCTGCTCATGTCACAATGGTTGAAACTTCAGGGCCATATGCTATACTTTCCTCCATCTTCACCTATACCTGTTATGGCATTTTTGCCCTTTAAATCATCTTTAAAGGACAACAGAAGAAAATGGTATGGTAAGTATCTTTTTTGTTGTTACTGTTTTTTAAAGCATTTATTTATTTATGGTTTTCAACATCCTCTTTTGTTTGGTTGGTTTTGTTTGTTTTGGGCAATGCAATTGGGGTTAAGTGACTTGCCCAAGGTCACACAACTAGTAAGTATGTCAAGTGTCAGAGGTTAGGTTTGAACTCAGGTCCTCCTGACTCCAGAGACAGTGCTGTATTCATTGTGCCACCTAGCTGAGTTCTAAATCTCCCACCCCTCCCCCAAGATACCATGCAATCTGATATATAGATATAAATGTAGATATATATGATCATATTAAATATATTTCCACATTAGTCATGTTGTGAAAGAAGGATCAGAACAAAAGGGAAAAACCATGAGAAAGAAAAAAAAACAGCAAAAAAGAGAAAACACTATGTTCAGATCTGCATTTAGACTCCATAGTTCTTTGTCTAGATGTGGATAGCATTTTTCATCATGAGTCTTTTGGGATTGTCTTACATCACTGTATCATTGCTCAGAACAGTTAAGTCTAACAGAGTCAGTCATCGTACAATGTTACTGTTACTACGTACAATGTTCTCCTGGTTCTGCTCACTTCACTCAACATCAGTTCACACAAGTCTTTCCAAGTTTTTCTGAAGTCCAGCTGCTCACCATTTCTTATGGAAGAAGAGTATTCCATTACATTCATACACTATAACTTGTTCAGTCATTTCCCAATTGATGGGCATCCCCTCAATTTCCAGTTCTTTGCCACCATAAAGAGAATTGCTATAAATATTTTTGTACATGTGGGTCCTTTTCCCTTTTTTATGATCTCTTTGGGATACGCACTTAGTAATGGTATTGCTAGATCAAAGAGTATGCAATTTTATAGCCCTTTGGGCATAGTTCCAATTGTTCTCCAAAAGGATTTGATCAGTGTGAACTACCATTTAGAAGAGAAGCTTGAACTTTGTTATAAGAATTTTTTATTTCCTTTTGTTATAAGATTTTTTTATTTCCTTTTATTTCTCTTGCAACTTTTGGTTAACATTAGTCTCACCTGGCAAAATGTCCCCTGGTAAATAAAATTTTAGTTAAGAGCACTAAGCATTCCTTAGATAAGAAGCAGGAGGAAGAATCTCAACTGTTCCTGACTCCTTGGACATGTAAATCCTCTTCAGTCTATTTGTGAATCCTTTGAATATAGTTTAATCTGTAACCTGATTTAGTTTGCCTGTTGTTTGATAAAATTTGTTTCCTTGGGGGACATAGAAGATTATGATTCTATTTAACTAAATTTGTTCAACTCCTATGACATTAAAGGAAGTTATAGGATTATACATCTTTCTTCTCAACTTTTATGACTAAGAGGAATGCAAAAAATTGCAATATGTAAAAGAATTGTTTCTCTGTCACTCTGACACAATTTTTCCTATAAGAAGCCTTGCAAATATCCTCAAAGTTGTTCAGGTTTTCTCTGAGGTCTGAACCTATGCTTTAGCATATGCTAAAAACTAGATTTTTACCTCCATAATTTTTGCATTTTGGTAAGTATATATTTGGTAATAGGGTAGCTAGATCACAGTGGATAGAGCACTGGGGCTGGAGTAAAAAAAAAAAAAAACCTGAGTTCAAATACAGTTTCAGACACTTAAAAGCAATGTGATCCTAGGCAATTCACTTAACTTCTGTTTGCCTTAATTCACCAGAGAAGGAAAATGGCAGTATCTTCGCAAGAGAACCCCACGGACAGTATTGGTGTACTATGGTCCATGGCATTCACAAAGAGTCAGACATAAATGAACAATAACATCAACAGGGCGGAGATATCTCTCCCATAATAAAAATAACTAATTTTACACCCTAATTTAAAGTTTACAAAGTGCTTTATGTTTACTATTCAAACAGTAACTCTAGCAGGTAGGTCCCACTATTATTCCCATTTTATATATGAGAAAACTGAGGCCTACAAAAGTTAAGTCACTCACCCAGATTGACACATCGAGGGCTTCCTGCTGTATATCCAGTGCTCTATTCTCTATATCACCTAGCTTCCTTATGCCTTTGGTGGGAGTTGCAGAAAGGATTGAGGTTTGGTGTCAAGAAACACATCCTAACTAATTAGAGTAAACCAAAAGTGGAATAGGCTCCCTAAAAAGGCAATGGATTCTTCTCTAGTGAGGGTGGGGACGGGGTGGGGAATGGGGTGTTTTAAAATAGAGACCAGGTTATTACTTATCCATTATGTTTCAGAAGGGATTGTCCCTCAGGACTGGGTTAAATCAGATGACCTCTGAGTTATCTTCCTATTCTAAGAGTCTGAGGAGTTGTTTTATTAGAGGATATGGATATGAAGTCGTTGGGCAATAAGGCTAGAAAATCATGTTAGATAGGAAAATGGAGGGACAAGAGGAAGGGGAACTGATGAAAAGGGTCTACAACTCACTCTATGACCTTTCTGGATCTTAGTTTCCCCATATATAAAATAAAGTGCTTGACAATTAAAGTATTCTGTGATTTTTAGGTGATCCTGGGTTCCTGTGAGGTTACTAAAACAGCCCAGGTGGAAGGAAGAGAAGGGAAGGATGGTGGAGAGCATACAATCTGACCTGTATGTAAATAAGAAATTTCTTCTACAACACACTCACCAAGTCAGTCTTTAGTTGATCCTAGTCAGTCTTTAGTTGAAAATCTTTCATGAGGGTAAACCCATTATATCTCAGAGCAGTTCATCCTACTTTTGAAGTATTCTAATTATTAGGAAGTTTTTCATCACATTTCATCTAGGTAGCACAGTACTGGGAGAGCACTGGGCCTGGAGCCAGCATGACCTGAATTTAAATCCCTGCTCAGACACTTTCTAGCTGGGTGATCCTAGGCAACTCAGCCTCTTTTTGCCTCAATTTTCTCATCTATAAATTGAGGAATAATAGTACCTACCTCCCAATGGTGTTGTGAAGATAAAATAAGATATTTGTAAAGCACTTTGCAAACCTTAAAGAGCTATAGAAAGGCTCCTTGTGGATGTTGTCATCATTTTCATCATCATCATCATCATCGTCATCATCATCATCATCATCATCTCTGCAATTTCTACTCATTGCTCCTAGCTCTGGCATCTGGGGTGGAGTAAAAGCCTTCTCTTCTCCATGCTCAATTCCTTCTTTCATATCATATAATTTCATCGTCTCTTCATCATCCTGGTTGCCTTCTTATGAATATTCTATGCAAAGATTCCTAACCTGAGGTCCATACGTTTGTTTTTTAATATGTATTTTGATAAATATATTTCAATATAATTGACTCCCCTTGTAATTCTATGTATTTTATCATGTAAAAAGAGAATCCTGAGATGGTATACACAGCTTTCACCAGTCTGTCAAAGGAGTCCATCTCACACACACACACACACACACACACACACACACACACACACACAAAGATGAAAAACCCTTGTTCTTAATGATTAGCTATACAATTTCCTTTCTAGAACGGGATGGCCAGAAGTCAATAATTATAATATGTTCCTGAATTAGTCTAGCATCAGGGGGAATGCAAAGAGACAATGCAGAGGTAAATCAAGACTCAGAGAGTAGTTGACGTAAGAATCAAAGGAAAAAAATCTCAGAGATGAAATCAAATTCTGAACCATTACCAGAAATATGGAAGACATAAGGGAAAGGGGAAGCTTAAATAAATGGTTTGAGATGTGCTAAATTTTAGGAGCAAGTGGAATCTATCAGGGCTGGGGAACTTGCTGTCTCAAGGCCACATGTGGCCCTGTTAGTTGTGGCCTTTTGAATGAGTTCAAGTTTTGCAGAACAAATCTTTTTATTAAGGGGATTTATTCTGTGAAACTTAGATTCAATCAAAGGGCCATACCTGAGGACCTAGAGGGCAGCATGTGGCCTTGGAGTTGCAGGTTCCCCACCCCTGAGGTTGAACCCTTCATCAGGCAGCTAGAAATGTACATCTGGAGCCTTGACAGTGTACATAGTAGGTACAACATCCTATAACAAAACAGCCTGAAATATGTGTATATCTCCCAAAATCTGAACCCTAAATAATTCAGAAAGCTGTACTAACAATTTTAGGATTAAAGTGACTCTTTCAGAGATCTGGGGCACAGAACACCAGCCTCCAACAAACCTATCTGAGTGCAGTTATTGGCAAGGGAGGCAGGTCAACATTTCAGAATCAAACAGGTTGTTCCCCATCAGAAATGAAACTAGTATACTTTTGCTAGGTCCTAAGGCAACTCAGTCTTCAATTGACCACCTTGAAACATGGCTCCACCAAGTCCTTCTCTTGATGCTCCTGGGATTAGAAGGAAGGTCAGCTACATCATTTAAATAGTGTTTTGGTTATACACTAACCCTCTGGGAGGGGGTCCTGTGGCTTTGGCTTCTTTTTCAGAATCTAAATCCCTGGCATGTGAAAGATTTAAGTGTTTTGTTTTGTTTTGTTGAAACCCATCAGAGCTACAACTGCTTGACTATTTCTACTGATAGTTTGGCTCTAAAACATTAAGCTTCTCAAAGCAAACAATCACTGTTAGCTCCTGCACAGCCAAACAGCCATTGTTGATTTAAAATATGATTAATCCTATGTTTGCAGAATTAAGGATGCTTAAATCAGGTCTGTCTTCATGGCTGCCAAATAGCCATGGGGATTCAGTTTTTACAACCAGATGCTCATTTCATCTCTGGTCTGATACCAGCTTCGAGATGAGGCAACTGGTTCCAGGAGTTGCCTAAGCCCAGCATGATTTTCCAGAAGGTACAGCTGTGAACCTATGGCTAAAATTTTATTGATATATAAAGACTTTTTTCAAAAGGTTAAAAGTCAGTCATTTCAAGCTTGTTGATGAGACATGTCAGATATATAATTCACATTACTGAAGCTCTCTTTTTACAAGTACAGTTTTAGCAATAAAAATCCATTATGTTTTGCACCATGCAGCAGAAATATTGTGGAAAGGATTGTGTGTCAACTAATTCTGTAAAGTGAATCCTAATTTCAGTGTCCCAAGAGAGCTGAAGAGTTCAATCATTTTACAAAGTAATTAAATGATTCCTTCCTATTTTCTCACAACTTTTCTCCATTGGTCTTTTAGGTAAATTCAGATGTTTATATGTTGGGTTGGCTTAATATGACTTTTGCCTGTATAAGATTGTTTAACCTGGGGGGCGGAGCCAAGATGGCGGAGTAGAAACAGCTCCTCCAAGCCTCTCTGCCCCCAGATTCTCCACAAACTATGTAAAAAACGACTCTGAAAATCTTCTGGAGCCCCAGCACCCACAGAACGACACAGAGAAGCTAACCTCCCGCTGAGGACAGCCCAGCACCCTGCAGGAAGGACCAGCGCAGTGGTCTGGGAGCCGGCAGCGCGCAGAGCGCAGGAGCCAAGCCGAGCCCAGGTCCACTTGAGCCGAGGTTTTAGCCCCAGGGCGGCAGGGCCAGCAGCCGGCTGGAGGAACCCCAGAACACCAGGAACTGTGGAGATTCCAGAATTATCAACATAGACTTGCCTAGGACAAAGTAAGAGGTTAGTGTCCTATGGACTTTGGGACCTGTATTTGGGGAATGCGTCAGCTCCCTCCCTGGGGGCTAGAAGCCGCTGAGGAGACACGCCATTTTGTAGTTTTCAGAGGCATTTCCGGCTCCCAGCCTACAAATCGTGGGGAGATCCAGCGATCAGTCTTGGGGGGTAATCGCTCTTGCTTTAACCTCCCTGGATCTGGATTGTGATCTAGGGTGGAAGTTGTGGGTGGGTTTATAGCTTGCCAGAAACGGAAGTTGCCCCCACACGTTCGGGACGAAAATTCCTCTATCTGGCCTTAAAGCCATAGTGTGGCAACAAGCCCAAAAGTCAAGCAATTAAGTGGCAACATGCCAAGGCAAAGGAAACAGAAAAATGCAACCCTAGACTCCTATTTTGGGGGCATAGAGCAGGAAAAGGACTGTGAGGTCAGAAGTCCTGCTCCAAAAGCCCAGGGGAAAACATGAGCGGGTTGCAGGCCATAGAGGACCTTAAGAAGGACTTTAAAAATCAAATAAGAGAAGTGGAGAAAAATTGGAAAGAGAAATGAGAAGGATGCAGGAAAAGTATGAAATGAGGGTCAACAGCCTGACTGAGGAAAACAACACCTTAAAAAATAGACTAACTCAAATGGCTAAGGAGGCCCAAAAGGGCAATGAGGAGAAGAATGCCTTAAAAAGTCGAATTTGCCAGATGGAAAAAGAATCTCAAAGTTCACTGAGGAGATTCATTCCTTCAGAGTTAGACTGGAGCAAATGGAAGCTAATGACTTTATGAGAAATCAAGATGCTGTTAAGCAGATCCAAACAAACGAAGATTAGAAGGCAATGTGAAATATCTCATGGGAAAAACCACTGACCTGGAAAATAGATCCAGGAGAGACAATTTTAAAATTATTGGACTACCTGAAAGCCATGATCAAGGAAAGAACCTAGAAATCACCCTTCAAGAAATTCTCAAGGAAAACTGCCCTGATGTTTTAGATCCAGAGGGCAAAATAGAGGTTGAAAGAATCCACCGATCACCTCCTGAAAAGATCCCAAAAAGAAAACTCCCAGAAATATTATAGCCAGGTTCCAGAATCCCCAGATCAAGGAGAAAATACTACAAGCAGCCAGGAAGAAACAATTTCTATATTGTGGAAACACAGTCAGAATAGCCCAGGACCTGGCAGCTTCTACACTGAGGGATCGAAGGGCATGGAATATGATATTCCAGAGGGCAAAAGACCTGGGAATGAACCCAAGGGTTACCTACCCAGCAAAACTGAGTATTTTGTTTCAGGGGAAAATATGGTCATTCAGTGGAATAGAGGACTTTCAAGCATTCTTGAGGAAAAAACCAGAGTTGAATAGAAAATTTGACATCCAGATGCAAGAAGTAAGAGATGCCTGAGAAGGTAATCAGGGAAAAGAAATCAAAAGGAACTTATCAAAGTTGAACTATTTACATTCCTATATGGAAAAGCAATATCTGTGATGATATCTTTCCCACTATGAAAATAATGGAAGAAGGGGGTGTGGTCATACGAATACATATGTGAATGTGTGTGTATATGGTTACAGTTATATATGGATAGAGGGCATAGGTTGATTTTGTTGGGAAGGGAGAGTACTCAAGGGATGAAATTATGAGGTGAGAGAGGAAAGTGGCAAGAGGAGATGGGGAGAGACATGGTAGGGTAAACTATCTCATGTAGGGAAGTGGGTGCAAAGGAGGGGGAGAATAAGGAAGGCTAAAAAGGCAAAACCACATTCACATTGAATTTGGTTCAGGGAGAAAATGACATACATACTAAATGGGATATCTCAACCTGCAGCAGGATAGGGGGAAGGGGGATGAGAGGAGGGATGATGGATGGGAGGGCATCCTTGGGGTGAGGGGAGGTTGGAAGTACCCACTATAGAAGAGGGACAGGATCATGTAGGGAATGGACCAGGTGGGGGGTGGGATGAGTGGGAGGGAATTATAAGCAGCCTTGAACAATATATCTACTATGATAATGTTTTGCATAGCTAGACATGTACAACATATACTGAATTACTTATATCCCAAGAAGGAATGGGTGACAAGGGAGGAAGGAAATGGATCTGAAATTCGAGGTCGTAGCATTAAATGTTTCAAATACATATATAAATACTATTATTAATACTCTTTTGCCTATAATTGGGAGATAAGATGTGCAGGCATTGGGACACAAAGATTCATCTTCCTCTAATGGAAAAGTCAATGGGGGTATGGGAGAAGGTATGGGAGAGAGCAGATTGGAGGAGGCGATATCTTGTGGGACTGCTATTCTGGGAGGTTGGGTAGGGGAATAATGGGGGGAAAATGACTGTAACTCAAAATCTGGCGGAAATGAATGATGTAAAACAGAAGTTAATAAAGTATTTGTTATAGTAGCCTTTAAAAAAAAAAAAAAAAAAGATTGTTTAACCTGATCCTAAAATCTGCGTGTATATAGGTGTGGGTGAGGAATAGGAGGAAGGGAATGGGACACAGAGAAGCCCTATAAACTTACACTGTCATGCATCTCTGCTCTCAAGGACCTCTGGTGGAAGGGTTAGGAAGTGTCCAGGAAGGAGGATTGTGGCCCTGCAATTTCCTCCCCCAATATGTATCTACAAATATGTAAATATGTTTTGCAATTTACTGTCTTAGGGAATTCCAGTGTTTTGTAACTTATTAACTTAGAGAGCACCAGACTTCCCAAATCACTGGGAAATTAAAGGGTTTGACCAGTGTCACACAACCAGAAGGTGTCAGAGATAGGACTATGAATCTAAGCCTTCCTAACTCCAGAGGCCAGCATTCACTCCATGAAATCGGGTTACCTCTTCCCTCGCTTCAAAATCACTACAGTTTATTATGTGTCTACTGTATTATAGCATTATATTTAATTCTCTAGGGAATTTTACTTTATAGTTAGTGGGAGAGTCATTCTAGATGATCTCTAAGGTACTTTCTAGTTCTGAAATCTTTCCTTTCCTTCTTTCTTCATCACTCCCTCCTTCTCTCCTTTTCTTTCATTTTCTTTGTCTTTTTTTCCTCCTTTCTTTCTTTCCTTCCTTCCATCATCCCTTTCTTTCTTTCCTTCCTTCATCCCTTCCTTCCTTCCTGTCCATCTTTCCTCCTCTCTTTCTATTGTTTGAAACTTGTTGTATATGATTATATACTATGGGCTTGGTTTTTCTCACCTTCTTAATGGATAGGAGATGGGAAGGGGAGGGAGAGAACCTGGCAAATAAAATTTTAAATGTGTATATATATATATATATATATATATATATATATATATATATATATATATATATATATATATATATATATAAAATGCTGGCCCTATTGGTTTTGACATAGTTAAGTGGAGAAAGATTATATATTTTTTTACTTTTTTAAGAACTCACAAATTGAATTAATAAATCTTTAGGATTGGGATTAACAATCCAGTTGAAATCTTTAAAGACAAGGTAGTATTATAATTGAACAAAATTATTTTGGAGGTGTCTCTTCGTCATAATTTTAGGAGGAGTTTTCTCATCCTTTGCTAGGTGGTATAGTAGAGAAAGCAGCTTAGAATCAAGGAGATCTGAATTGAGATCTTGCCTTAGATAATTACCAGTAGTGACACATTTGGCAAAAAAAACTTCTCTTAAACTGAGCCTCCTCCTCTGTAAAATGAGGGAGTGGGGGGGGGGGGATAACACTTGAGTGTTATATAACAGAATCATAGCTAACATTTATAGAAAACCCATTATATGCCAGGCACTGTGTTAAGTGCTTTATAAATATCTCATCTGAGCCTCAAAACAACTCTGGGAAGTAGATACTATTATTATTCCCATTTTACAGATGAGAAAACTGGGGCAAACAGGTTAAATGACTCGGGTCACACAGCTAGTAATTGTCTGAGGCTGGTGAACTCAGGGCTTCCTAACTCCAGGCTAGGGGCTCTCTCCATTCTGACACTTCACTACCAAGTAATGGTAGATGAATATTATAGAATTCTACTATATTTTAATATTTAAGTAGACAATTTATAAAACTTCAAAAAACACATAGTAGGATTTTCAAAGTCCTTCGGAAAATTTACTGTAAAAATGCTCTGTTTTCTGTAAGGGCCCTTTAAGACTTTACCTGAACTCTGAAGAACTCATGGAGAACTCAGGCAAATGACAATGCAACTCAGGTTAGGTCCAAGAGGCACCTGAAGACATAAACCACATCCTGTTACACAGGTTCAAGGATTTCGGGGTATTGAGCACATGCCGCTACAAGGAGAGAACTCCCCTCCCGTGAGAAGCATGTTGCTGAGGCACATGAAGAAGCAGAGTCAGGAAAGGGGATAAAGGAGGGAGGGGAGGAAGGTGAGAAAGGGGAAGAGAGGAGGATGTTGTGAACAAGGGGAAGAATAAATGACAGGCCATACACTACACCTCAGTGTCAGACTCCTTTGTCTATTTGGAGGAAAAGCTCTCTGAAGGATCATGGAGGCGACCATGGTCATGGAGGAAATAAGAGTTGTGGAAACAACTGGAAAGGTATGTATAGGCGCTAGCCCAGTACAGCTGGATCTGTACAGTTTTCTAGTTGTTTTATGACATATATTTAATGAACAGGCCCAGCACTCTATCCGCTGCCACCATAGGCCTTTATTAAGTATTAAAAAGCTGCAGGACCTTAAAGAAGTAGCTTAAACCTCTTTCCCCCACTACCACTTGAGCAAAAGGTAAACTGATCAGAAAAGGAAATTCGGGAGCCTCCTCATAATGGAAAACAAAGCAAAACAATAAACAAGCAAAAATGTTTCTCTTATTGAATCCCTAGAAGAAAATTTTATCCAGCATTAAAATTATCGATTATATTACATAGGAGTGAACAGTTCCTTCACTGTTCTACTGTAAAGCTTTACATAAAACTTATGCTTTATTTTTTAGTATACATGTTCATTTGTATACAATTTCCTTCAAACCTGTGCACATACTATTCTTTATCACCTTGCCTGAAAGTTGTGTACCCTCCTCTCTATTTGAATTCTTTCCATTCTTCAAGGACAAAGTCAAGTTATCCCTGTGAAGCCTTCCCTGATCACCCAATAACAGAGATTCCTTCCTTTTCTGAGGCCCTGTAATGTTTATCTATTTGCGTGTGACTTCTGTACCCAGGTACATTGTAAATATATGAATAATAGTGTACTAAAGCTAGACTCCAGAAAATGTAGATTCAAATGCTCCTCTGAAACTCACTAGCTGTGTGATCTTGACAGGTCACACCTGTCAATTAACATCTATGGAGCTCAATTTCCTCATATATAACATAAGCTTTGATCCTACAAGAGAGAATGTATCTTTTATTTTTGTGTGTCTCCCAACAGCACCTAGTATGCCATAAATGTAATAAGTACTCAGTGAAAATGTCAGCTAATGCATTTTGACTGAAAATGCAAATATATTTGGGAAATCTTCTCTACCATTTATCAATAGTCAATAATGACTCTAAGAAAGGAAAAAGATTCAAATGACTAGCCTTCACAAGTTTTAAAAAATCCATAAACACAAAGTCTAGTAAATGAATTTATTAATTATATTTCTCTTTAGCTCTTAACCATAATGATTCTGAACCCTTTCTCCTCATGACTCTAAATTGGGTATCAATGTAGTTTTGTGATTCTAAGATCTAAAAAGTAATGTCCATTTTTAATAAATCAACATAGATATGCCCCCATGTAAAATTGCTCAGACTAATTGCTGTCATTTTATAATAATATAGTGAATATGCAAGCCTCAGATTTAAGCATAGGTTCTTGTCTGTAATAACTTCTTTGGCCAGTCATCAGAGATAAGCTCAGTTTATCTCTGCCAACCAATTTGAGTTCTTATTCTTCACGAGGTTGTTAAATATCATTAAAAAAAGTTAGGCTTCTTATTAGAAGGCTAAAATATAAGGAAAAGAGAGGACATTATTGTAACAGGAAGCAATACTTATGTGGAAAAGGCTAAGAATTCTGCTTCTGGCATGTCACAATTATGTGTAACAAGAGTGCCCTGCTCTCTGATTGGAGCATGTACAAACATTCTATAACAAAATCCAGTCTAATAATAATAAAAAATGTTTTTATAGTACTCATTATATGTCAGACACTGTGCCAATCATGTTACACTCATCATCATCCTCACAACAATCTTTGGCATTGTCGTTGTTCAGTCATATCTAGCTCTTTACAACTTCCATGGACCATAGCATGTCAGTGTAACAGCAAGCAAAGTACGATTTTTTTGCTGCTTTTCTGGATTGAATTTTTGCCAATCAAGTGCCTTTGATGGAATCAAGAGTCTTTGATTAGAAACAGTACATATTGTATTGCTTGGAGGGAGAAGGGAAAGCAGAGAGAGAAGCAGAATTAGGAGAGAGATGTGAGAATGAGCAAGCTAGGGGAACTTGCTTGTGGGGAAGCCTAACAGAAAGAATGCTTGTGATGTTGGTGCTCCCTCTGTTGATCTATGTTAATTTCTCAGAGGGTAGTCCTATCTGTTGGTTTGTGTTAATTGCTCAGACAGAAGTCCTGTCTGTTGGTCTTTATGATTGAACTGAGCTGAAGAGTAGAGATCCACCCACAGGAAGAAGGTTTAGCTTAAGCTTAAGAGCTGTTAAAATGAATTGAGATGATGGTGCTAGTAATGTGTATAAATATTGTTGTAGCCCTGTTAAGCTTTATTTTCCTAGAAACAGAAGCTGCTAGCAGGAACCCCTGGAGCTTGCTGTCAAACAGGAGCAGGAAGAGTTTGGAGTAGAACAGTCCCTATGAGTTCGTAAGCTTAGACATGGAGCAGGAGGAGAGCTGGCTACATGTGAATCCAGGCGAGAGCTGTGTGAATCCAGGAGAGTGTCCAGTTAGCCCATAGAGGAAGAGCTATGGGACTTTGAAGTCAACCTCAAGTATAGATGAGAGAGGACTTTACTTGGACACTGTTTTTAGATTGAGGAGACTGTGACTTACTGTGACTTAGCGGTGGATGGTGTTTGCATTTTCTGCTACCCCTTAAGGATGTGTTATGCTAGGGGAGACCCTAGCCTGGGACCCCCAGATTTTGAGGATACAATGGTATATCTATGTGCCATATGATACACTGAGTGTTATTATATATATTATTTATGACATTATATATCTATGATATATATGACATGTTTTGCTTAAGGATGTTGCTTTGAATGTTGTGCTTTAGTTTATTGCTGAATAAATAGAGAGTTCATTATATTATGCAATTAGACCCTTGAAATTATTCACAGAGCAGTCCTCAGGTGTGCTACCATGATTGACATTATAGCCAGGTCTTTCTGTCTTCCACTATCTCTCAAAGTCTCTCCAAATTCATTCATTGTTGCCATGATACTATCTATTCATCTCATCTTCTGCCATTCCCTTTTCCTTTTGCCTTCAATTTTTCTCAACATCAAGGTCTCTTCCAACGAGTCCCAACTTCTCATTACCTGGCCAAAGAAGTTAAGCTTCAGCTTCAGTATTTCACCTTATAGTGACTATCCTGAAATAATTTCTTTAAGTATTGACTGATTTGATCTCCTTAAAATCCAAAGGACTCTCAAAAGTCACCACAATTCAAAAGTGTCAATTGTTCAGTGCTCAGTCATAGGTTACTACTGGAAAAGCCATACTGTTGACTATACAGACCTTTGTTGGCAAGGTTATGTCTCTGCTTTTTAGTAGTCCAGATTTGCCATAGTTTTCCGTCCAAGGAGCATCTTTTAATTTGATGACTGCAGTCAGTCTATGGTGATAAAATCTGACACTGCCTCCATTTCTTCTCCCTCTCTTTACTAGGAAGTGATGGGACCAGTTGTCAAAATCTTAGTTTGTTTCTTTTCTTAATGTTACATTTCAAGCCAGCTTTTATAATCTCCTTTCACCCTCCCCAAGAGGCTTAATTCTTCTTCACTTTCTGCCATCAGAATTGTATCATCTGCATATTTGAGATTGTTGATATTTCTCTCATCAACCTTAATTCCAGCTTTTGATTCATCCAGCCTAGCATTTTGCATGATGTTCTCTGCATATAAGTTAAATATATAAGGTGACAAGATATAGCCTTGTCATACTTGTTTTCCAATCTTAAGCCAGTCAGTTGTTCTATGTTTGATTCTAATTATTGTTTCTTGACCCACATACAGGTTCCTCAGGAAACAAGATGATCTGATACTCCCATTTCTTCAAAGGCTTTTGTGTTAGATACCTTCTGATCTGAGGGGCCTATCTTCCAGTGCCATCTCTTTTATCATTTTAATACTGTTCTTGGGGTTTTCTTGGGTAAGATACTAGAGTGGTTTGCCATTTCCTTCTCCAAATGGATCACATTTTGTCAGAACTCTCTACTATGACCAGACTGTGTTGGGTATGCTACATGCATAACTCAGTTTCATTGAGCCCCTCTGCCACAAGACAGTGATCCAGGAAGGACCTGGCATATAGTAAGCACCATAGTAAGTCCTTCAGCCTTTCCTGTCTGTCTCCCTCCCTTGCTCCCTCCCTTCCTGTCTTCCCTTCCTTCCTCCCTCCCTCCCTTTCTTACTTCCTTCCCTCCCTTCTTTCCTTCCTTCCTTCCTTCCTTCCTTCCTTCCTTCCTTCCTTCCTTCCTTCCTTCCTTCCTTCCTTCCTTCCTTCCTTCCTTCCTTCCTTCCTCTTCCACAGCCTGGTGGTCCTCTGCTCACCATATCTGTGTAGGGCATTTAACTGGCTTTAACTCTACTGTAGCTCACAACTCCAGAAACCAAATGACCCACCAGCCTCAGCTTCCCTGGGGAGTTAGGATGGCAAGCGTGCACTAACACCTGATGCTGCTCTTGACTTTTTAAATGACAATAGGTAAATGAAGCCTCTGTTAGCTTCAAAATTTCACTTCTCTGGGTCTTAGTTTCCAAATTTGTAAAATAAGAGGGTAGCTTACATGATTTCTAAGGTCCTTTCTAACCACTGGTATTTGAACTTATGATTATGAAAGAGTTCACATAACAATAGCTCATACCTACATCACCTTAACATGTACTTTGTTCATTAATAACCCTGTGAAAAGGGACATTTTTAAAATTCTCAACTTAATGAGCCCCCTTCCCACCAAAAGAGGATATTTCCATGTACAGAGCAGAAAAGAAAAAAAAGGATTATACATGAAAATGCAAACATTATGCATTAAAAATTAAAAATGTCCTTTCAAAACTGTCTTGTTTGTGTTTTCTTACACCCTTATTTCAGTTTTCTTCTGGGCATTAAAATACTTCAATTACCTTTTTATTAATTTTATTTTTGACGACATATTTTCACCACTCCACCCCTACCCCCCACAATCCCTTCTCCTCAAATGAAAAAAGAAACATGGGTGTTTAAGAAGAAAAACAAAAACAAATAAGCATGGTCAAACAAAATAAATCCACATATTTGCAATGCTTAAAAAATGTATCTATAATTCTGTACCTTGAGTTCAGCACCCCTCAGTCAGGGGGTGAGAAACATGCTTTCTCTTCAGTCCTCTGGAGTTGTGGCTGGGGATTGCATTACTCGGAGTTCTTAAGTTTTTATAGAGGTTTTTCTTTAGAATGTTGTTACTCTATGAATAGTTGTCCTGGTTTTATTTATTTCAATCGGCATCAATTCATACGTCTTCCCAGGTTTCTACTAAAATCTTCATTTTTGTCATTAATATTCCATTATATTAATTTACTGTAATTATTTCAGCAATGTATAGGTACCCCCTTAGTTTCTCTGATACAATAAAAAGTGCTGCTACAAATATTTTTTGTACTTATGAGTCTTTTCACTTTTTATTTCAATCAATCAACAGATTAGGCATTTCTTATATGCCAGTCACTGTGCTAGATACTGATGATATAAATAAAAAGAATGAAAGAATTTCCACTTGAAATGAATTTACTTCTTTGGTTTCTTTAGGGATATAGGCCTAATATATATATTGTTAGGTCAAAGGGTATGCACAATTTAGTAACTTTTTAAGCATAGTTTCAAATTGCTTTCCAAAATAGCTATAGCCATTTAATAGATCTACCAACAGTGCATTAATGTACCTATTTTCCCATTGCCTCTTCAACAATTTTAATTTTCTTTTCTTTTTGGTCATCTTTTGTCAATCTCATGGGTATGTGAAAAGATCAAAATTAATATTACCTCTAATTTCTACTGTTTTGATTTTACTATGCAATTAATATTATGCTGTATTGATTTTATGGGACAGTTAGGTGGCACAGTGGGGTGCCTAGCCTGGGGTCAGGAAGACTCACTATCCTGAGTTCAGATCTCACCTTAGACACTTATTAGTTATGAGCCACTGAATCCTGTTTGTCTCAGTTTCCTTAAGTGTACAATGAGCTAGAAAAGGAAATAGCAAACCACTCCAATATTTTTGCCAATAAAACCCCAAATGGGGTCATGAAAAGTCAGACAGAATTGAACAACAACAAATGATTTTTATAATTGAATTCACCTTGCTCAGGAAAGCAGTCTACCCTGTGAGTCAGTTTAAAGGTGTGGTTGAAAGAGAATGTGGTTATCAAGCCCCTGGGACATCTGCTTGTTGTCTGTAAGCCCCAACTAGTTAACCTGGTGCCACCCCACCAAAAGATATGTCTGTCCTTGCATGTCATTGTGCAATTAGGGGAAATCTGATCCTCATAAATTCTGAGATTTTAAAAGATGTTTTAATGATTTTTTGAACATCACAATCTGTTCATATTGATGTGGATTCTCTGATAGGTATTGCTGCCAATCATACTTATCAACACCTGGAGGGAGACATTTTAAGAACCATTCTTTATCATATACAGTCCAAGCATAGACTCAAGGTTTCTAAAAATGGCCACCAAGCATAAAATGAATTTCCCAAGGTTTATATAGTTTCCAGCTATGTCAGAGAAAAAAGAATAACCCAAAAGAGAAAGGTAAAGATTTATATCCTGTATGTGTTTTAAGTGTTGTGGGAGAAATATCTCCTCTTTGAGTTAATGTGGTAGGTTAATTGCTGCCAGATATATATTGACCACAGTGCATAAATTATGGAGGCAAAAACTTAGCTTTTATTATTATGCTCAAGCCTAGGCCTCAGAGAAAAAGTGAATAATAATTATGATCCTAACAAGGTTTCTTAAAAGAAAATCAGGTCAGAGTGACAGAGAAATAATGCATTTACATATTGCAATCTTGTTTATTCTTCTTAGGTCATAAAAGTTAAAGAGAAGATAAACATATAATCCTATATACTTCCTTCAATGTCATAAAAGTTCAAGGAAGTTGGTTGAACAGAATCATAATCTCATACCTCCTCTACGGAAACAAACAGATATAAGGAAAGTCTCCACTGGTTATGTGATTTTCTTTACAAATAAAATGGCCATGCTGGAGCCAAAGAGAAAAGAAATTAAAACACTCCTACCACAAGAAAACAATATTCTCCACCCCCAACGAACAACAACAAAAAATTAAGGGAGGGGGCAGATGATGTTTACAACATTCCTCTCCTGTAGGCCCTTTTAGAATTTAAGACAAGAGAAAGTCATAAAAAAGTGCACCTACTATGTGCCAGGCACTGTGTCCTGCTCTCAAGGGGCTCAGTCTAATGGGGTGATACATGCCAACAGCAATCAACAAGCCTGATATATGTAGGATAAATTGGAGATTATCCCAGAGCATCAGTAAGTAGCGGCTAGGTGGAGCAGGGAGTCACCATTCAAATAAGACTTCAAATATTTACTAGGTGTGTGATCCTGAGCAAGTTACTTGATTGACATTTATCTGCCTTCGTTTTCTCACTGGTAAAAGTAAATAGCACCTACCTCCCAGGGATGTTGTGAGAATCAAAAGAATATCTAAATAAATGGCACTTTGTAGGCGCGTATTTTATTTTAAGGGACGGAAAATTTGGACAAATCACTCTTCCATCTGCTAGCCTATTTCCTCCCCTTCAAAAGAAGGGGTTCGGCCAGATGATCCTTTCCTTCACTAAACCGATGCTCCGGTACTGTCCTGGGTTCTCGGGTGCTAGTCAGACTCACAGGACCAAGCTCTTCCTTATCCCGCGCCCAACCAGCACAGCAATTCATGGCAACCCCCAAGCCAATCGGAGGGACAACTGCTATGTTGCGCAGGCGCAATTTAAGATGTTCCAGCCCGCTAGGTCTCAGAGGCCTGGGGATGCATACATACCATTATCCGATTAAGACCAATGAGAGACCAGAAAAGTGACAGCGGACTGATTGGGGGGAGGGAGGGGGCTTGCAACTGAATGCAGAGCCGGTCACTGGTCACATGATGCGAGCTCTGTGTGCCATGTGATCTCTGCAGTCGACTGTTTCTGAGGCCCCTTCTTCTGCCGTAGCTGAGGGGACCGGAGTGATCGGCGGCGCAGAGGGAACTGTCGATCTACAAGACTTGAACCCCTTCCATCCCTGCTGGCCCTCTAACTCCAAGAGCAAGGCGGAAAAAAAAACAGGGGCGGGGGCGGGGCGCGAGGTGGGGGGGGAAGAGGGGAGGAGAGTGCCGGAGCAGCCAATGAGCTGTGAGCGCGGCGGGGACGGAGCCGCCCAGGCCGCTCCGCCCCGCCCCGCCCCTCGCCCTGCCCGGGCCGCGTCCTGGCTGCGAGCAGAGCCGAGCAGGGTGAGTGCGTTTGACGGGGCCCTGCCAGAGCCCCGTGCCCGGCCTCGGGACCCTGCAGCCCACGGGGACAAGGGGCGGGGCCATTCACATCAATTTAATCTGACTGGAGGGGCGGGGGGAACGAAGGGTGCGGAGTGGGACTTTGACTTTACTAGGAAGCTCTGAGAGGAAAGGGAGGCGCAGGTCTTTATCTGTACTTCACAGATGACTAGGTGGAAACCCCCCTGAAAACTGGTTGGCTTATTTTATTTATTTATTTATTTATTGTTTGCTCTTGATTTCATCATTGCAAGATACTTCCAGTATGGAATTTCCTTCCCCCCTTGCGGGTCTGTATGTGCACTGCCGGAAGGCACGGAGAGTTTTAGTGAGCTGTTCGTCAGCAGTCAGTATGTGCCAGAGGTATGACCTGAACCCAGATCTCCCCGACTCCAAGGCCATCTCTTTAGCACAATGACAGTGCCTCTCCGAGTTGATGTCACATGCTGACATATAATATGCAAAGCTGTCTTTAGGATTTTATATAAATGTCAGTTATTAACTACTAAAGGATAACAAGTATATGTGGAGTATATTCTTTAAAATGTAGGTTACACTGAAGGCATCTATGGTTGGATGGGGTGTTTGGATAAGAAGGGATGACTTTCCATATTAGACAGATCAGGCAGGGCCAGCTCCGGATGAGAAATTTTGAACGAAATGATATGAAGCTAGTTCTGGAATAGAACAGGGGACAAAGAAGATTATTGCAAAGTGATTTTCGAGTATCCACTCCGAACTTTTTCTCAGAATGCTTCAAAGTAGTCATGAAGTTTCTTGCCAGAAAAAATGATTTGCATTTGAGCATTTTTTCTTCTGGTATTTTGAGTGATTTTTCATGGGTATTTGCCCAGTTCCTATCGTTAGATGGTAAGATCCTTATAGGTAGTTTCTACACTCAATAGGCTCTGGAGACTAACATCTGGTTATCTTGGTGATGAGAGCCACCAATTTTGATGTCATTTTTAGTCTTGTAATCTGGGTTTTATTCCCTGTTCATTCCTTCATCCCCCCCCCCAAGAATTTCTGGGTTAAATGAACAAATGAATGAATGAACAAGCCTTTATTAAGCATGTACTCTGTGCCAAGAATCATGTTTGATATTGGGGACATAAATGTGAAAGCTCTAAGGATCACTAGCCTAAAAGAACTTAGATTCTTTTGAGCCTTTACAAAGAAAGGAGTTTTAGCCTGGGCAGTCACAGGGATTATGAGAGGAGGAATAAGAAAAGTCAGTAGTCACTCCCTCATCCATTTTACTAGCCCCTAAATTATGAAAGGGAGGGAAAAAAGCACATTTCAAAAACTAAAGCCAGTCACATCAGTTAATCAAAATCAAGAGCAATGTTTCTAAACTCAAAAATCTGTGATGCTTAAAGCAATAATTCATTTTTAAGAAATAAAATGGATGATATATGCAATAATTATTATATGATGCTATTAAATCAGTCAGCATGGACACAGAATTACTATATGACATTGTGAAAAGCTAAACCCTTCTCAGGACTAGATGTTAAACTTATTTGAAATGCTGCAACCTAGCTGTTGCTTTGGGGTATAACTTTCAGTTTTTATTGCTTTTTCTATTTATTCCTAGAAAAATGTGACTATCTGCATTATTCTAAACAGTTAAATAAGATGTTATATAAGTGAAAAAGGTTTCCACAGTGGAATGAGATAAACATGAAACATCAAAACAGGGTCAGCTTGATTTTTGAAAATTATGTTGCTGTGAGTGTGTGAGTGTGTGTGTGTGTGTGTGTGTGTGTAAAACTTTTCTATATATCTGAGCTTGGCTATATATTTGTGGGTGACACAATTTCTGTATTTTAAGTCTTTAAGAAATGTGAAACTTCCTCAAAATTAGGCTGCAATTCTTTGCAACATTTCCCTTCCTTTCTTATGAATTATGTTTGTTTTTTTGTTTTATCAGTTAATTGTACTTAACAAAAATCAAATAGTCCTTGACCAAAGGGAGCTTACCTGGTGGGTATGAGAATGTGAGTACAAATTTATATGTAGAAATTTAAAGTGGGTAGGGAAGGTAGACATTAACAACAACAACAACAATAGCTAGAATGTATTTTAAAGTTTTGCTAGCATTTGACAAATAAATCTCTTGTTGCTCACATGAACCCTGGGAGGTAGGTAGGATTACTTCTAAGTGATGGAGGTGAGAAGTGAATACATTCCAGGATTGGGGCAAAGATACAGTGATAGGAGATGAATAGCTTATGTGAGGAAATGACCGGACTAACCATTTTGTGAAGCCCAGTAGTATATAATAAGCCTGAAAGGTACAGGGGAGCCTATTTGCAAAAGACTTTAAATGCCGAACGAACGATCAGTTTTAAATTTTACCCTAGAAGTAGAAGGATTCTCAAACTTACTGAGCAAGGCTTATTGAACATAGTCTGACCTGGGCTTTAAGAAACATCACTTCATTAGTTGTGTGAAGGATAGGGATTAGAAAGGTGAGAAATTATGGCAGGGATACCAATTAGGAGGACCTAAACAAGGGTAGTGGTTATTTGAGTGTTGAGGAGGGGAAAGGCATAAGAAATGTTGTGAAGGTTGGAAGTCTTAGTTACTAAAGAACTGGTTTTCACAGCTTGTAGTCCTTCACTGAATATCAAATTTCTCTGGTGGAATTGTGTGTGTGTGTGTGTGTGTGTGTGTGTGTGTGTGTGTGTGTGTGTGTGTGAGCATATTCCCTATTTGAAAGAATTAAATTCAATATGGAAATATTGTAAAATGACCAAAAAGGACTTCAAAATAAATTTTCACATCCCCTTCCCCAAACCCTTCCTCTCTGCTTTAGTTGGGCACTCAGTTACCAACTCCACAAATGTTAGAACTAATTTGATTAGAGTGACTTGAAATCAAATATCTGTCTACAATTCCCAAAACATACTAACACCTGCATTTCTTTAATGAACAACCATAAGTAAAAAATTCTTGAACTTGTAAAATCAAATACACATATAACAGTAGGATCCGCATTCCAAGGAAATCTACTACATCAAACCAAGAACTTTTCATTAATTTAGTTTAAAAGGTGTTTATGGATCTGTACATACAACTAAAGTGTTTCAGTTTCATTGTTAGAGTAACCAGGGTTATTCAGCCACTTTTATTTGCCTTATACTACTGATTCATGACCTGTGTGGTTTCTCCCCGCTTAAGTGTCCAATCTTTACTCTAGCAAGCAGTGTGAAAGGATCTGTAATTCTCTTTTTATTTGCTTCAGTTACCCAGACAGAGAAAGTGCTTCTGGCAAAACATCTAAGTGTTAAATTTATCTCTTTCTTTTCTGGGAGGTTCTCCCTTCAGTTGTCCTCCCAACTTTATTCCCAATTAGTAAATACACTGCTTAGACAAATGTTAGTGGTTAAAAATATTTAAGAAAAAGTAAACATTTCAAACAAAGCTGGGTAAACAGACTTTCCTGTGCCCAGAGAAAAGGGAAGGAGAGAAAGGAGATACAGGATTATGGCCTTAGGGTATGTAGAGCAGGGTTGTTTCAGCTACACAGCTTCTGTCCTGATGTACTTTGTGCCAATTGGCCCAAGCAGCCTCAGGCTGGATGTCACCTCTGTCAGTTTTTGCTGCTCTAGCTCCATGCATATTCAGTTTATCTCTTCAGAATCCGGGTTCCTCTTCAAAAGTCTGTTTTCTGGATTCAATGAACTGGCTTTTAAATGTTACCCTGAGGTATATCCTGTCATTCTTCCTCCTAGAGAGTTGTTTCCTTTTTGACTCAGTAAAAGGACTATATCCCATTTCAAAGGGATCACCTGTTATAGCTGCATCATTAATATTTAGTCTATCACTTCAGTGTTAGCACTTTAAAAAAAATGTGTGAGTTCCTGATTTTTTCCCCCTTCTGTAAAATCTTTGCTGTCCCTAGCAAATCAATCAGAGTCTGAGTCAGTGTATCCCTAAAACTGAATTTGTGGAGAGTCCAGGACAGTTTATGTTCTAGTTAGGAAAGATACTACCTCTGGGGTTACCTCCTCTCTCCCCAGTTTGACCAATGATGAATTACAGTACTCCAGATTTTCTTCACTTAAAATGTCTGCTCCTGAGCCGTTCTCTGGTTCACACAGTCTTTGAAAAACTGACTATGGAGTAGTTTTCTATTAATTCTGTGTCACAAGAACACCAAATTTCTTAGTAAAACTTTTCTTGTTGAGAGGTCTAGACAGGGAACTCAGATATCATGCTGCCATTTATTTCAGTCAGTACTCTTGTGAGCTGAAGTTGGAGTTAGGTAATGAGCTTCTTTCAGCTTCTCTCTAGGCTGAGAATAAGACTGGATATAAAAGTCTCCAGTCTTTCCATTTTCAAGGTCTCAGAAACACAAGCCAATAAGACATAATTCTTAACCAAACATCAATAGGTATGATGCAAATCCTGTAGTGTCATTCCTGATGTTCACTAGGCATGTTGATTCTACCAAGATTCTTGTTCTGGTGTTGGTGTTCTGAATATGTTGTATAATTGAACTGTATAATTAAAATGCTAAGGGTGTGGGTCTTCTGGAAGGGTGGAAAGTAGACTTCTAGATGTATAGGCAGGTAGATGGGCACAGGACAATAATGGATAGAATGCTAGGCTTTGAGTGAGAAACATTGAGTTCAAATCCTGCCTCAGGACTGGCCAATTCAATTACTCTTTCTTAGCCTCAGTGGGGAATAGAACAGCACCTACCTCAAAAGGTTGTTGTGAGGATTAAATCTAATGATATAATGAATTTAGAGTGATTTATTTACAAACTGTATTATATACATGTTACCTGCTATATACATTAGTTATTATTAATAAGGAAATCTATATAGAACACATACAATTTGTAATCGTTGAGATCCAGTCTAGCTGTATAGATACCAGAGTCAAAATTTTAGCATATAAAACTCCTAGAAATAATACCACATTCATCTTGAAGGAGATAAAGAATAAAGGAGATAAAAATATATCTCTCAGTAGGCAGAATTCTGTAACAATGAAATGCTTTAGCACTTTAAAAGCAATAAAAGAATGACTGCTCAAATAGCTTTTCTCAAACTTTTTGGTCTCAGGATCCTTTTAAATTCAAAATTTTATTGAGGAACCCCCATAGTGATTTGGGGGTTATAACTATTGATACTTACCGTGTTAGAAATTAAAATGTGTTAGTATTATTATGAAATAGTTTTGATCTTGTAGACTCCCTGAAAGTTTCTCAGTGATCTGTAGGGGTCCCCTGGACCATATTTTGAAGGCTGAGGTGCTAAATGGTAGAAAAGCTAAGTATATTTTGTTTTGCCCTGCAATTGTTAAGACTGTTGAAATCTTTGAGCTTTCAAGTAAAGGGGGTCACTTGGAAGGTATGTTGAAGACTTGGGGCATATGGGTGTTCAGAGAAAACTAGTACCTCTGGTGTGAGGGCTGTTCATCTTCTTCTGGTGTCCCCCCAACTCCTGTCACCCAACTCTTACCTATGACTCTAAGAAGCTGTAGCAGCATATGACATGTATGGCATAGAGGCTATATCCTGGTAAATCATTTAGGCAGACAGGCTACATCAGGGTAAGGGTAACCAGTGGGCCTCAAACCTATCAATGAGCTAGAGGGGTGACTGCCCCAGGCATGTGGAGACTTCCACTGGCAGAATGAGTGGATGAGAACAATTTGTTCCAATGGTGAAGGCAGCTGAAGCAAGCACTGTGGAGTGCTGAGATCTTAGTTAGACATTGAAGATGTCAAGGTCTTCCATAGCATCCTGAGCCATTTGCAGTCATCTCATCTTGTCTTTTGCATTACCACTAGACTTTGATGACTGTGGAAAAGACATTGAGGCCTAAGACTTTGGGCAACTCTGCTTCACTCAAATTCAATTTCTGTTCATGTCAAAAGATATCACCCATACCATTTTAGCATTTTTTTTACGTAGCTTATAGATCGATTCTTTTTTGCTTGTGCTAATTTTGACAATTAACTTCAAGAGGTTCTCCACCAGCCAGCACCACACCATCCATAGAACCATCGGTAACAACAATTGGAAAATTTTTGGATGCTATGAATATGTTCACTTACCTTGGCAGTATACTTTTCAGGGATGTACACATAGATAGTAAGGTTGATGCACACATTGCCACTGCTAGCTCAGTGTTTGGGAGGCTCTGAAATAAAGTATAGGAGAAAAGAGGTATTAGGCTGCCTATCAGACTAAAGGTATACAGAGCCATTGTGCTGACCTCATCATTGCATACCTGTGAAACCTGGAGAGTATACCAGCACCATGCCAGGAAACTGAATCACTTCCATTTGAATTGTCTTAGGAAGATTCTGAAGATCCCCTGGCAAGATAAAGTACAAGTTGAACTGACAGTCATTCAAACTGTGCAGAAAGCATAACTTCAGGGAGCTGGCTGTATTGTTCAAATGCCAAGAATACATTTGTCTAAAAGACTGTTTTATAGAGCACTCACACAAGGCAAGCACTCACATGCAGGTCAAAAGAAACTATCCAAGGACACTCTCAAGGTCTCTCTGAAGAACTTTGGAATTGATTGTGAGATATGAGAAACACTGGCACAGGACCACCCAGCATGGTGCGCTTGCATCAAAGAAAGCACTGTGCTCTCTATGCAAAGCAGTATAGATTTAGAGTGTAGATTTGGAGACCTCACTCCAAATGTTCATATGAACTATTTGTGCCTGACCTGTAGCAAAGCCCTCTGAGCTCATTTTGGTCTGATCAGGCTCAGTATGACACACTGTATCTTGACCCCAACATAATGATATTGTTTTGGTCCTCTTCAAGCATAAAGGATAACAACCATTGTTGAAGAAGGAATTATTTTCAGGTATATGTGAGATAGACTAGGTGGTCACTGAGGTTCCTTTCAATCATAATTCTTGGGCTCTGTGCTACTGTGGTTCAATAATGTCATATTCATATAGAAAGTAAGGATCTCTGTGGGCTGCACAGTGATGTAGAAAATCACATACTAACATGTGTTCTATTGTATATTTATTTTGTTAAATATTTCCCAATTACATTTTAATCTGGTTCCTCATGTTTGATACCTCTGCTGTGGTTGATACTGAACCTAGCATTATCAATAAAATTTGGGTTAAAAAAAAGGTAAATAAGATAATTCTGTACTTATTATTGTTAATATCACTGGCAATTTATTTGATTTATTCCCTTGATTACATCTAATGAAGCACATAATTTGCCTAATTCATTTTGTCATATAGATCTGTGTTTAATGATACAATAAATATACTAGTAGCTGCTATTAAGAAAGAAAAATTTTGCCTGTAAAGTTTGTAGATCTCTACTAAAATCTTTGAGATTTTTCCTAAAGAATGCTAAGGTCATATCAGTCTATATCAAGCAAATCCTATGTAAAATACCAAACTGGAAAGCAAGTCCTATGTAAAAACCAAATTGGCTATCCACAGTAGGAAATAAAAGCCCATTTATGTAATAGTTTAAATAATAGGTATACACACCCTTCTTCTCAATTTCCTCATTTTTGTTGAGGGTATCATAATCCTTCTAGTCAACCAGGTTTGCAAACTCAGAGTCACCCTTGATTCTTCCCTCTCCTTCATCCTCAGAGCCAAAGTTTCTAGGCATTATCTATTCCACACCTTCATAGCATTTCTCACATCCATTCCCTTCTCTCTCTATACATAGTCATCACTCTAGGATATTTCTTTATCTTCCTGACTCTGGGGCAGTGCTCTATTCACTGCTGCCCCAGTTCAGTCAATATTATGCACATTTTTCAGGTTGAGGAAATTGAAATCTGTAGAGAGTAAATGATTTCCCCAAGGTCACCTAATTAGTAAGTGACAGAACTGGGACTTATAAGGCAGGTCATCTTATTCCACATCCAGCACTCTTACTCATTGTTGTGACTGGGTTATCAGAATAACCATTCTGATAAGCAAATGGGTCCTAACAGAAGTAATTAGATGGTTTAGAGATAGTTCAGTCACAAAGGACAATCCCTTGGCATTTATTCTAGATTCTAGCTAGATATCAACCTTGTATAATACATTTAATTGTCTGACATTTTCTCTGCTGGATATAATATCACCTTTTTGGTAGAGATGCACAAAAAGCAACAGGCTAGCATACATACCTGTTCTTAGTATAGGATCTTCTAACACAAGCATGGAAAAATTGTTGACCTTTTATTTTTGACAGATAGGCCTTTAACTTCTTTCAAGTAGCCTTGTGTTTCATTCATATGTTTCTCTAAGAACTCTCTTTGCTAAGAATTCTCACTAAAGGCACATCTCACAAGGCTAAGAATATCACAAAGGCAGCTAGGTGGTGCAGTAGAGTGGTGGGCCTAGAATCAGGAAGACTTATCTTCCTGAATTCAAATCCAGCCTCAAACACTTAGTTGCTATTGTGACCCTGGGCAAGTCACTTAACTGTATTTGTCTCAGTTTCCTTATCTTTAAAAAATAAAATAAAATGAGCTAGAGAAGGAAATGGTAAACTAGTACCTTTGCCAAGAAAACCCCAAATGGGGTTACAAGAGTCAGATACAACTGAAATGACTAAACAACATTACTAACTCAAATCTTTGTCATCCTTGCTAGTTCTAAAATACTATAATATCTTAAATCTTTTTCAGTTTTCATCTAACAACTTCTGTATTTCTGATTATAGGTTGTAATTCTGGGCCTACAGTTGTATTACTCAGTTTTGGGGGATTTTTTTCCCCCGTGTCCGTATTTATATTTAAACTTTGTTGATGATCCAGAGCTAAAACCTATACTTAGATTTTGATTACATACATATGTGTAGATATAGATATATCTCTTATATGCTACCCAACATAGGATCATATATCTAGAACTGGAGTGAACTGTCAAATCCAACTACCTCATATTGCTGAGGAAACTAAAGCTAAGAGAGAAGAGAAGTGATTTTTCCAGGGTCACACAACTGGTAATTGAGGCAAGATTAGAACTTGGGCCTTCCCAACTCCAAGTCCAGCATTTTCTCCACTATATCACCTAGTAGCCTCAATCTAGTATGGAAGCTTCATCAGATTTCAGAAGAAGCTAAAGATATAAAAAGCAAAATTGCTTTCCAATCTATTTGATATGAGTTTTAAATTTATTTCAGGTATATTTAGCTTTCCATTGTCAAAATTAAGCTTTTATGAACTCCATTGGGCTAATATTTAGAACAGATAACAGAAGAATTTGTTGGCATGCCCTAGTAAGAGATGGGGGTCACTTGTTTTTAGTGAAAATGTTTATCTTGGGAAGTAAATGGGGGCCAAAATATAGATTCTCTATATTCATTTTTGGGTGCCTTGTTTTTGTTTTTGAGCAACATGTTTATGTATGGATCATAATGCTGCATTGGGCAGCACATTTGAATGTGAAAATACATAGAAAAATCAATTAAAAGAACCTTTATGTGATAGTTTAGAAAAACAGCTGTTATTAGAAAAGTTAGCTGTATGTGATTAAGCAGTTTATGACAATCCTGACTTTTATGCTTTTTAAAAATGAATTATACTATATTTAGGTATTTATTATGGTGTGGTCATGGCTCTGGGTTCTCAAAAGGCAGTAACAGTAGAGCTTGAGGACTGACAGATACCACCAACAAAGAAAAGCTGAATACTGACCTGGTTAAACTATATCAGTCATTGGCAGACCAGTCCAACTTTGTTCAAATAGGCTTATTACCAATGAGCCTATTGGTCAGAGGGTAATTAATTTTTTGACCATGGCAACTTGTGAAGATTGTACACTGAGTTGTATATGGGATTAAGATATGTTAGCAGAAGGAGAAGATATATTGATGAAATCATAATTCCTTGAAGTATCGAAATGATACAATTGTATATAGGGCATTTCATTGAATAAGCTCTTAAAATAATGTTGCTTAGAAATTATGTGAATTAAAGGCAAAAAAATGAATTTCTCTCTTTCCCTAGTAGGAAGTTGGAATGTTTTCTACTAGTGTGTCTAAGTCCATTCTAGGATCACACATTTGAAAAATTGAAAATATGTACTTTTTATTATATGCATGATGAATCTGAAAACAATTTGTATCATTACTTTTGACCATAAAACTTTTTTGTCTTTATGTCTGATGAGTGACAGATTTGCTAACTCTTAAGGATATTGTAATTCAAGAGGGTTGCTCAGCCTGATTGGGTGGAATGGTGCATGTTTATTCAACCCACCCTACCCAGAAGTTGAAACATCTCAGAGGATTCTAGAAGAGTTCGAAAATAGTTAAACAAATTTTGGAAGAATCCAGACTGGGATATTTCAAGTCTAGAGGGAAAGAGTCAGTTGATATTCCCAAAAGTAAATCCATTCTATTGATACTGATATTCTTACCAGTCGGTCTGGAGCACTGTCTGATTGTTTCTACTCTATAACCTTGAGGGAAAGAGGAAGTAAGAGGATAAGAAGGGCAGACAGCAAGGTCAGTAGATTTTTCTGTATTTGTTTTTGTTGTTTGTTTGTTTTGCTTTTTTTGGAGGGGAGAAGGCAGGGGAATTGGAGTTAAGTGACTTGCCTAAAGTCACAGGGCTAGTAAATGTTAAGTCTCTGAGGCCGAATTTGAACTCAGGTCCTCTAGACTCCAGGGTAGGTGCTGCCTTTCTGTATTTGCTAAAAGGAATTTAGAGAATAGAGTTTTACATATATGTTGCTGTTTCCACAATAAAATAGCTTTTTCTTTTTTCAGCATCTTTCACTTTTGGGTAAATAGGCTAGGTTAGATCTCTATCTCAGAGAATGTTGACTGTTTTATTTTAATTCTCTCTCTGTGTGTCTCTCCCTCTCTCTGTCTCTCTCTCTCTCTCTGTCTCTCTCTCTCTTTATGATTTTGCCCTTAAGGTGGTCATATTGCTTTCTCTTGTTTATTTGCTACTTTGGTTTGAAACAGACAGAACAGAATTATTTCCAAATTAACAAATTCAAGAGATGCTATCATTGAGGGAGCTAGTTTCTGAGTTAGGAAAATATAGTGTGGAAATTGGAAATGTTATATTGTTTGATGTTATAGTTATAGATTGATGTTCTAATTATCATGATAGGACTCCAATATGAAGTCCCTCAGGCTAAGTTGTCCTAATATTTATAGAAGCATAAAGGCAAAGACAGGCAGTTTGTACCATTCCATTGTTAACTCTGCATCAGGAAGATAAAGCACATGGCTTTTGGTTGGATGATACTCTAAACCAGCTGCAGCAGTCTGAGCTAGTGTTCTCTTTGGCTTTGAAAGTTTTAGATGGTTAAGCTAGATCTTCTCCTGTTTGAAGTCATATAAAGACACTGCCTACTTGAGCTTTATATTGCTCAGTGCCCCAAGCAGCTACTTATTACTTTGTATGGAAGACTTTAATTTGCAGAGCAGTAGTGGACTTGCATTAGCAGAGGTGATTACCCTCATCAACAGGTTTATATAAATAAAAGCAAACTTAAATTATAATATGGACTTTCAAGGCAGTATTTTCATGAAAATTGGCTGCTTAGCTGCATATTCTTTTCTTCTGTGTGGATTTAAAAGATCAGAAATCAATAGCTCTAGATTTTGTACCTGAATTCAGAATTTCAACATTATTAAAGGGTTTTTCTTTTTAAATTTGTCATAGTAGAACACTAGACTCTTAATCACAAGATTTGGGTTTCTAGTACATTCTAGATAATGATAATAGATTACACCTCTTTGGATTTGAGTTTGCTTGTTGTTTTTCCCCCTAAAAAATAAGGGCATTAGACTAGATTATAAGGGCCCTTTCAGCTATAAAATCCAGAGGTTTGATGAATACAATAATTACTTAATACATTGAACTGTTGTCTCACATGAATAGGAAATGGTGTAATAAAGGAGTACTAGGCTTAGAGTAAGGAAGTCTTGAGTTCAGATCTAGCTCTGGGTTAGTCACTTGACTTGTATCTGCTTCAGTTTCCTCACCTGTAAAATAAGAATAATAATAGCACCTGCCTCTCAGACAGATCTGATGTTCTCAAAATTTACTTAAAATTATGAACTCACTGCAAAATCCTCATAGTTTTTCTCTTATTACTTATAATATGGCATTTGCATAGTATTTTGCCATTTTCAGAGTATTTTGTATGTTTCTCTTATTTGATTTTTCTTAATAGCCCTGTGCTGTATTATTTTTGTAGTGATGTATTATTATCCTCACTTTCCAATGAGGCATAGAAACAAGGAATACATGTCTTGTCCAAAACATAAGCTAATAAAGTTTCATGGAAGGTTTTCTATTGGAATACCCAATGCTCTGCATTCCTTGTCCAGCTACTTTCTATAATCCATTCTGTTCTGGGAACATACTCTGTCAGGTGTCTGGGTTTCAGGGGTTTTTTTTTGCTTTTGTTTTTGTTTTTATCCCCCCAGCAAAGTAAATAGTGACTAGATTTGTCAACACAGAATTAGCCCTGGCAATAGTGACTGTCCTAATAAAATCTAATTTTCTCCCAGATTCTTTATTTGGACAATAGCACTGTCAGACATGACTTTTAATAGTGTTATGGCCATATTACTTAAAGCCCAGCTAAACTGCTCCTTCCAATTATACTAGTGCAATTATAGGTAAAACAGTGTGCACTTAGTCACTTACCTATCTACATCTCCTTCTCTCCTATATTTCACATGCAGCTTAAAGTTGCAGTCTCAATGCTGTAGGTTGTCTACTCACACAGCTGTCTTCATTTTAGACTTAGGCCTTCTTTCTTTCTCTATAATCTCTCTCTTAGTAACTTTATCAGCCTGCATAGATTTAATTATCATATCTAAGCTAATGACTCCTTGTTTTGTTTATATCCAACCCTAGTCTTTTCTGAGGTCCAGCCCCAAAACACCAGTTGCCTATTATACATTTCAAATGGCATGTCATGTAGAGTTCTCAAATTCAGTGTAAAAGAACTTTCCTCTTCAAGCACTACCTTCTTCTAAACTTAGCAGTTTCTGTTGAGATGTCCCACCTCTACCTCTTGGAATCCCTCATTCCTTTAAGACCCAGCTCAAGCACTACTTTCTACATGAAGTTTTTCCTGATCCTCTAATCCCTTGATCTCCTAATGTCCACACAAAATTATTATTATTATTTATTTCTTGCTTTTTGGAGGGCAATTGGGGTTAAGTGACTTGCCCAAGGTCACATGGCTAGTTTTTGTGTTAAGTGTCTGAGGCTGGATTTGAACTCAGGTCCTCCTGACTCCAGGGCTAGTGCTCTACTCAATGCGCAACCTAGCCACCCCATCCACCCAAAATTATTGTGTATCTATTTTATAAATACTTATGTATATACATGGGTTCTTCCTGATTAGCTTACAAACTCCTAATATTTCGCTTATATCTTTGTTTCCACATTTGTAATCTAGGACAGAGTAGGTGCTTAATAAATACTTGCAGACCAAGTAATGCTTTATCCCATTCCTTAATATTAACATACCAAAAAATATGATCAACTAGAAATTTAGCTAATATTTCTAAGTAATGCTAATAACCTTTATAGGAAAATGTATAAGTTTCTAGTAAGATACTAAAGGCAGAATGTTTATGAGTATACTTAACAATAGAAAAGTAAGTAGTCTCAATTTCATGGGTCATCTGACAGCCCCTAAAAAAGGATAGTGAAAACAAATATTACTGTGGAAAATAGCTTCTTCTAATTGTTTTCTCTTTTCCTTAATTACAGAATGGAGAAAAAGAAAATCTTGGTGAGATCCAAAGTGGCTGCTTCAAACCTTCTGAGTGCCTTGCATTCTCTCTATCAGTTTGGTCATTTCTGTGATGTAACTGTTCATACGGTACATCTTGGAATCCAAGAAGAGTTTTTGGTACACAAAGCAGTCTTGGCTGCTTCAAGCAACTACTTTAAAGGCCTTTTTCTAAGTGATGAAATGTCAGACATTAAGAGGTGTACTGTTGTTTTAGATGACATTTACACAGAGGAATTCACTTCCTTTCTGGAATTCATCTATACTGCAAAAATTGAGATTGAACCAGAGAAATTGCATCGACTGAGAGAGGTAGCAGAGAGGCTTGAATGTAAGGACCTGCTTGACATTTGTGAGGAAATGAAGACAGAAAGTAAAATGGATGGCTTGGATTTAAGTCTCCATTTGAAAACTCAGGTATGTGAAAATGGTGGGGCTTCATGGGTCTGTGATCAACATGCTCATCAGACCAAACTGAGTGATTCTCCTCCAGTTGGAGTGACTCCTGTGAAGAGAAAACTCTGGGATATGCAGAAGCACAGACCATTATTAACAGGAAGTTCAGATCAAGCTTGCATGGTTGTAACTGATGTGAAAACTGGAATAGCCAAGATAGTGAAACAGAACAGAATAAAGCCCACTGAGAGCTATACCACAAATGTAATTAATTCAGAAGGGAAAAAAAGCCACCCTTCTTTGTGTGAATTGGAGGCCAAAGAAACTTGTCTTGTCATCAGGAGAGTATTATCTGAGCAAGATGAGGATGAGAATTCTCATATTTCCCAGCCTCTGAGCTCAAATGAATGCAGCAACAGACTGGAGGATTTGCCTCAGGTGTCTGCAGAAGCCTATGAGTGTGAAAAATGTGAACAATCTTTCCCTTTCATCAAATCATATCAGTCACACATGGAGACTGAACATGGGATTAATGTTGTCATCAAGTACAGCTGTAATGTGTGTGACCAGCTTTTTTCCAATCGTCAGAACCTGCGGCAACACCGACTCACAGTTCATAATGATGAACGGCGCTTTCCTTGCGCATTTTGTGACAAGAAGTTTAAACGTCAAAAGGATATAAAGTGTCATGTACGGAGAGTGCACGAAAAGAAAAGGAATCCTCAGGCTTGTCCCTACTGTGACAAGGTCATCAGCTCCAAGTGTGGCCTGACTGTTCACATTAGAACCCATACAGGAGAGAAACCTTATAAATGTGGCTATTGCCCTGCAAGTTTTGCCCAGAGGTCTGCTTACAATACTCATGTAAGGTACATTTTGTGTATGTATGTCTGGACACAGTTGCCGGCAAGTGGGCACAAGATTATTTAGTGATCTTTATTTTCAATTTATTGCATTATTTGGTTTGATCATGAGAGATTTGGGATGAGTAAGATAATGAAAGATTAAAATATCAGACATACTTTTTTTTAAGAGTTAGGGGGAAAGCCTATATCTGTCCTTGTTGTATATTCGTTGTGATCTTAGAAAAATCTTTAAGTAAAGTCAAAGGTATCATAGGAGATCAAAAATAAAATAAAATAAAATAAAATAAAAATCTTTAAGTAAAGTTAAAGGTATCATAGGAGATCAAAAATAATAAATTTTATCTTAGGCCCTGCACATTGAAATTAAGTGTTGAGAATTCTCCAATCAATAGTATAATTGATATCCAATATTGTTCCTTTTTAAATATGTAGTCAGAATTCACAGAGCCACTGAAAGGACTTCAGAAGCCATCTAGTTCCACCCAATAACAGAAGAATACCTTTTATAGCATACTCAACATCTGACTTTTTTCTTGAACTAAAATGATGGGCAAGCCACCACTTCCCCCTACTTTTGGATAACTCTTATTGTTAGAAAGACTAAAATTGCCTCTTTGTAACTGCTACCCATTGTTTCAAGTTTTTTAGGGCTTCAGGAAAATAATTCTAATTCTTTTTTCACCTGGCAGCACTTCAGGAACTTGAAGACTGTGACCATGTCCTTGCTAAGCCTTGATTTCTGACCATACATCCTCAGTTCCTTCTGCTTATCTTCATATCTCTTGAACTCTAAGCCCTTTTCCTCTCTCACCTGTCCTTGTATGTTTTTAAACTTATTTGACATTTATTAGTTGAACATAGTACTGGAGATATAATCTAACCAGAGCAAAGTACAATGGACATATCACCACTAGACTTGGACACTAGGTCTTTCTTAAATGTACGTTGTCATACATGTCACACTCTTAATTCATATTGAGTTTTAATCCATAAAATCCCTCAGATCTTTTTGAACAAACTATCTTAACACACCTCTCTAATTTTTTTGAATCTAAGTGTTAAACTTTACAAGAATAAAATAAGCGTTTGGCATAGTCCATGGGGTCATGAAGAGTTGGATGTGACTGAATGACTGAACAACAATAAGAAGTTAGATTTTACCCATATTCACCTTATCAGATTTGACCCAATGTTCTTTAGCCTTTTCAAATCTTTCTGAATCCTGATTTATCTAGGGTATTAGCTTTCCTTACTGACTTTTTGTCATCTATAGATCTGAAAGACATGCTATTTGTGCCTTTAAGTTACTCATAAAAACATATTAAACAGTACAGAGCCAAGCACATATCCCTTGGGCGTTCCACTAGAGACCACAATCCAAGTTGAATTGAACAAGTAATAATTACTTTTTCGAAATGTTATATAAATACTAGATGTTGTTGTTGATATTGTTGTTATTACTGGAGTATATAGTTATCTATCTAACTTCTATATAGGTTAGTATTCTTCTCTGCCTGTTCACAGTCTTTATTTTCATACTGAACATCTTCCTTTTTATTAATGGTACACTTGCTTTTTACTCGATAACCTTCAATAGTAGAGAGGCTTCCCCAAGTCCCTTTACTTTCACTTCTAAGAGGGAGTGTAGGCTGCACTTTTAGCTTAGATAACAGGCTCTTGACCTTGGCAGACTCACAGAAATTTAGAGTTGGAAATTGGAATTCAAAAGCCATCTAGTCCAAATCATACTCAAATGTGATTCCTCTTATAACATTTATGAGATATGGTTATCCATCTGTACTTGAAGAACTCTAGTAAGGGAGGGGAATTCACTACTTTTCTGGGCCTCCCATTTCACCTTGGGACAGTTCTAATTATAAGGAAGTTTTTTCTTGACCTCAAGTCTAATTTTGCATCTTCCTGGTTCTGCCCTCTAAGGCTAATCAGAACAGTCTGACCCTTGTTCTACATGATAACCCTTTAACAGATACTTGAACACAAATCATACTCCCCTGCATCTTCCCCTCCCCACAAGACTAAACATCTTTAGTTCCCTCATCCTATCCTCATATGACATAGATTCAAAGTCTTTTACTATCTTGGTTACCCTCCTCTGGCCACTATAACTTACTTATTACCCTTCTTAAACTGTGGCATTAAGAAGTGAACATAATATTCCATATGTCTGACCAGTAAAGTAAAAGAGTCTACCATTTCTTTATTCTTAGAATGATTTAATGCAGCCTAGAATTACATTAGTTCTATTGGCTGCCACATCACACTGCTAATTCACACTGAGTCTGAAGTCCACTAAAGCCCTCGGACCTTTTTAGATGAACTGCTGTCTAAGCATGCCTTCCTCATCCTAATCTTGGAGTGTTGATTCTTTGAAGTCAAGCGTAAGACTTTATATTTATCCTTATTTAATTTCTTCTTATTATATTCAGCCCATTGCTTCAGCCTCTCGAGATATCAAGATCTTTTTGGATCCCTAATGTCACTTAGTATGTTAGCCATTCCTCCCAGCTTTGTGTCATCTGCAAATTTAATGAGTATATTATTTATGCCTTTATATATGTCACCAATAAAAAATAGCACAGGGCCAAGGAAAGATGCTGGCATATTGTACTAGAGATATCCTGCTATTTTGACACTGAACCCTTAACAACTAATCTTTGAGTCTGGTCATTTATTTGGTTCTGAATCCATCTAACTGTATTATTAGTTATGGCATAGCTGGCAAAAAAGCTAATGTGATGTTGAGTTACATTAAAATATCCTTTAGTTAGGTGGTGCAGTGGATAAAGTGTTGGGCCTAAAGTGAGGAAGACCAGAACTCATATCCTCCACTTTCTAGTTGTATGACCCTACGCAAGCACCTAACCTCATTTGTATCATCTGCAAAATGAGATGATAATAACAGCATCTGCCTCCCAGGATTTTTGTGAGGATCAAATGAGAATAATTTTAAAGTGTTTAGCATAGTGTATGGAACATAGCAGGTATTATATAAATGCCAGCTATTATTATTCTTTAACTATTATTATTTTAAAATTGACCTATTTTATTTTACTTATTTGATTAATAACAATGTAAGGTTTGAATTATATAATTTAATCAAATTATTATTTATATATGGCATTATTTAATGATATGATAATAAGATGATAATCTTGCTGTATTCTTCCCTGGATAGAGTACATCTGGAGTACTGTGTTAAGTTTAGAGGACTAAATTTTAAGAAGGACATTAGTGAGCTAGGGATTTTCCAGAGAAGGGTGACTAGGATGGCAAAGAGCCTTGGAGTCTCAACATCATCTGGAAAATTACTTGTCAGGGATATCATATAAGAGAGGTCTTGAATACTAGTAAGACCATATTGTTGCTCTCAAGTCCAATTTTTTTGTTTCAATTCTTCTAAGATTCTGTGATAGTTCACAAAACTTTTTACATAGCACAATAATATTGTGAGGAAGGTAGTATTATTCTCATTTCATGGGTGAATTCTATCAGATTTTGTTTCCACAATTCTATCTTTGTAATCTAACCATTCTACTAATAGATTTTGTTTTAACTTTTTCTTTAATTTTTCATGAAAGTGTTTAACCCTTCCCTTATCTGAGTTGAATTAAGGGAATGTGCATTCAATGAACATCTGACCAGAGAGTGTGGGAATTTTCATTCAGGTTTAGGCTTCTAACCCCAAGAGAGAGAAAAGGAAGTAAATTCCTATTTTCTTTAGAGTAATTATCTTCTCCATATGGGTTATTATCACCATATTTGTTAATGTATTTGAATTCAGTAGATGATACTCTTAGCTTTTGGTACTTCAAAACTGTGTTGAGAGGACAATTTTTTTTTTTCCATTGAGTACACAATACATCCTTCTTAGTTCCTGTCCTGACACAGCCTACTAAGGCATATGGCATACTAAAGGGCTCAAGATCCAAGCAGATAGATGGGAAAAGGGTGGTAGTTCTGGAGGGAGGTATATCATGGTTTGGATGGTCAAAGGTGTAGGATGGAGGAATTATAAGATAGACCAGGGAAACTACGGAGAATAAAAGCTTTAAGGCTTAACAAAAATGATTTCATTTTTCTTTATGTCTTGTCATTTTACCTTTTCTGGACCTTTTAAGAGAGCTTCTATTCAACTATCTGGTCATTGCTTCACATTCTGATCTTATCTTATATGATCTGAGAAACTGTTCAAATATAGTAACAATAAATAAATAGTGAAACTGATAGATAACTAAATATCTTTGTTAAACAGAATGAATACTAATTGGGCCAGGACTTACAAACACATCTATCATTCAGGATTTTTTGTTTAGTAGAATTTGTGGTACAAACATCAATAAAATAATTAGCTACAATTAGTATTATAGAACTGTAGTGATACTTGTTTTAAAAAATTGCATTCTGCCAACATATTTCCAAATAATATAATAGCAATACTGGGAGTAGGTGCTATCATATCCCCATTTTATTGTTGAAAAAACAGAGATTTTAAGTAACTTGCCCAAGATCATACAACTGGCAAGTGAGGCAAATGCAGGTCTTCCTGACTCCAGATCCAACACTTTATCCACTGCACCACCTAGCTGCCTCTAAATATAAAGACAGAATTTATATAGTACCTGCCCTCAAAGAGCTTACATTCTTCCAGGGAAATACAATAAGTATATAAGGAATGAAATACAAAATGTAAGTAGTAGAGGGAGAGTTAGGCAATAATAGGGATAGGAAGAAGAAAAGCAAAGTCTTAGGGTAAGAGGTGGCACCACAATTGTTTTTGAAGGAAGCTAAGGTTTTTAAGAATTGAAGATGAGGAGGAAGTATATTTCAGACTTGGGCAAGCACTTGTGGAGAAATATGGAGTAGGAGACAGAAATGTCATCTAGATAACCATACTCTTGATCTCACCATTACCTATCCATAGGTATTAGACTTATATATTCATGAACTCTGAAATTCCTTTATCTGATCATAATCGTTTATCATTCCATCCTTTCCTACACCTTACAACCCCTATCAACATACTTCATCCTTATGATCTCCATTCTTTCCCATTTCATTTCTTTCCCAGGCCATCACTTTTGTATTTACTTCACTTTCCTTCCTTTCCTATCTCACCCCTTGGTGAAACAGTTCAACTCCATACTATTATATACTCTTGACTCTCCAGCCTGTTTGTCCAACTGCCAGTCAAGCACAGCCAAATCCCAGCCCTGGACAACTCCCATCATCTATCTCCTTTGCCCTATTTATTTGCTGCCGAATGGAAATAGAAAAAAAAAAAGAAAACACAAAATTGTGCTGATGGTATACATTAAAATTTTCCCAATCTAATTTCACCTGGCCCTTACTGAAGCAAGGTAGTCATTCTATTTCTCCCTTGATGATTAGCTTTCTTGTTCTCTACAGGGAGCTGTTATCTCTACTGTCTCTTATCTCTCTTAAATCTCCTCCTCAAGCCTGGAATGAACTACACCCTCCCCTCACACCCTCTCAGCTAAGGTACTCACCTCATTCTTATTCACTAAAAAATTTGAGGCCTTAGGAAAGAGTTCCCTTTTCTCCTGCTTTCACCTCCTATCATTCTAACATCCTTCTTCTCTTTCTTCTTCACTATACTTCTTAAGAAAACCATTTAAACTTGCTGTTCCACTTCCTCTCCTCTCTTAGAATTTTCTAATTTCTCTGCTCTTCAGCTTTCAGCCTCCTCATATAATGAAAACTGTTCTCTCCAAAGTTACCAATGCTCTCTTAATTACTAAATATAAAGCCTTTTCTCAATGCTCATCTCTTTGGACCTCTCTACAATCTCTGACATTGTTGATCACCTTTACTCTTGTAGACTCGTTATTCTCTAGGTTTTCATGACACTGCTCTCTCCTGGTTCTCCTCTCACCTGTCTGACCTCTCCTCAGTCTCCTTTGCTGAATTTTCAACCGTGTCATGCCTCCTAACTATGGGTGGCTCCCAAACCCCTGTCCTGTCCTATTCTTTTCCATTTATACTATTTCATTTGGTGACTTCATCAGCTTTCATGGGTTCAATTTCATCTTTATGCTGATGATATCCACATTTCCATCCCAGTTTCTCTCCAGAGTTCCAGTCCCAATTGGAGCTGTTCTATAGGCATATTAATCTTAACATGTCTAAAACAGAACAGATTAACACTCCAAACCCCCCTCTTCTTGACTGTCTCCCAAGGGAAAAAAAATCTAGCAAAACCTATTCATACATTGAAAATATCTGACATTATAGAAATATTCTACACCTCTGGATACCCTGTTTCTACAAAGATTTATAGGAGGAAGGTATAATTTCATAGCTCTTCTTTGGAGCCAAACTCATTCTTTATACTTTGACAATATTATGTTTTGATTGTCTTGTGTCTGTTCTTTCCATTTGTGTCATTTCAGTTGTTGTGAACAGTTTTCTCCCAACATTAGAGTTTTACCTTTGTGGTTTTGGTTATTCATGGGTTAGCTATCTATAATTAAATGGGAATTTTAGGAGATTTGTGGCTGTAGCGGCAAGCACCCCAATATCCCCAGGGTAGCTGCCAACACAGGTTCTTAGATCTGCTTTTCAAACGGAAAGCAACTCAAAATGGGTTAACAAGCTTACTTTAATCAAACATACATTACCTAGTTCAGGGGAAAAAGGTCAGCACCCCAAACTTCAGAGTTACAGAACTTACAGATCAAACAGACAGGCTTCCAAACTGTCCCAACATTATATCAATACCAAATCACAGTTACCAGAGAGGGAAGCATCAACATCTGGGTTTTCAAAGCCGGGGGGCTCTCAACAACGGCTTCCCAGAGTCTCATCTGGTCAAATCACACAACACTTCTCAAAGTGAGCCCCAAAGCAAAGCCTCTCATCAGAGTTTATATAGCCTTCTCCTAGCTCAAAGATTGTAACAACCTCCTTGACCCACTGCCCAATCACAAAAGTATCAAGGTTGGGCTTCCCTGAAAAACAAGCCTCCCACCACAGGCTCCAGGTGCACTTAAGCTAGGGGCAGGGAAGATCTTTAAATTTGCATTTCCATTACATTCGGCCCCAAGATCTTTCTTGCCCATAGCATATACAATTTACATTTGAATTAGCACTAAACATCTCTTAGGTCACATTTTCCAGGTACATAAGAAAATCACAATATAATCTCAAAATACAATAGTTCAAGTCTTCCACTCATGGGGCAAATGTTAACTCAGTCACTTATCCGTAAAATCAAAAAATAGTCACTCTTAAGTTAACTCAATCAGTTACATCAGTTTTCAAAGTACAAGTCTTCCACTCATGGGGCAAAGTCTTGATTAACTCAATTAGTCTCTTATCTGTAACAATATCTCAAAGTACAACCAGTACCTTATTCAGTAAAGTCTTACTAAGGATGCCCATAGCATAGACAATTTACATTTCAATTATCACTAACCATCCCTTAAGTCATATTTTCAAGGTACATCTAAAGTTACCAAAGTGGCCACTGGGCCTTAAACACAAAATACAAAGCATTATCACATAAAGTTCTCTTGGGAGGAGGGGGGTGTCCTTCCCACAACACTGCTCCAGCCCCTGCTTCCAAGTCCAGAGAGGAATCTGGGCAACAAAACCAAAGTGGGGTCCTTGGGGTCCATGGCACTTCACCCCACCCACCAGTCACAAGTCCATCCTCCCCCTGGGTCCCAAACTGTGGGATGCAACAAGGAAACACATTCAGTGCCCCTGCTTTGCCACACAGTCCTTATCTTGTCCTGTGGCTGAACTCCAAACTCCTGGGTTCCTTCTCCTCCAGCAGAAGGCAGCAGCTCCAGGCTTCTCCACAGGTCTCCATGCAGGCAGCTCACCATTCCTGCTCTCAGCTCAGTGAAGTCAGCATGCAGGCCGTTCTTCTTTCCTGCTCCATGGCTCCACAGAATCACAGCTACCACAACTGGGAAACAAACAATTATCCCAGCCCCCATACTTTCCTTTTACTCAGCAGATCCCATCCCTCGTCGCCATTTTGTAGCGGCAAGCACCCCAATATCCCCAGGGTAGCTGCCAATATAGGTTCTTAGATCTGCTTTTCAAAAGGAAAGCAACTCAAAATGGGTTAACAAGCTTACTTTAATCAAACATACATTACCTAGTTCAGGGGAAAAAGGTCAGCACCCCAAACTTCAGAGTTACAGAACTTACAGATCAAACAGACAGGCTTCCAAACTGTCCCAACATTATATCAATACCAAATCACAGTTACCAGAGAGGGAAGCATCAACATCTGGGTTTTCAAAGCCGGGGGGCTCTCAACAACGGCTTCCCAGAGTCTCATCTGGTCAAATCACACAACACTTCTCAAAGTGAGCCCCAAAGCAAAGCCTCTCATCAGGGTTTATATAGCCTTCTCCTAGCTCAAAGATTGTAACAACCTCCTTGACCCACTGCCCAATCACAAAAGTATCAAGGTTGGGCTTCCCTGAAAAACAAGCCTCCCACCACAGGCTCCAGGTGCACTTAAGCTAGGGGCAGGGAAGATCTTTAAATTTGCATTTCCATTACAGTGGCAAACTGGGGAAAATCACAGACAATATGAATATGTAAAGAAAACTAAAGAAAATTTAGGAAGTAATAAATTCATGAATACTCTATATTAATCTGTTTTGTCATTTACTCTCATAAGTATAGATACTTAAATTTATTATAAATAGTTACATTTTGTTAAAAGTTTCAGTGCACTAAAGAATTATGGGCTATCCACTTTCTTTGGGAATGCCACCTCCTTGTTCTGTGTATTACAAAAAGTGCTGTTATAAATACTTTGGTATGCAGCCCTATTTTTGTCAGTGACCTCCTTGGAGTATATGCTTAACAGTAAAATCACTGGGTCAAAGGGTATAGATATTTTAGCCATTTAATTTGCATAATACCTCATTGCTTTCCAGAATTATCATATCAGTTGACAGCTCCATGAAGATGAGTCTTTCTGATTCCAAGCCCAGTGTTCTATCCACTGGGCCACATAGTTGTACAAGACCATTAGCATTTGTTTAATCCTAAATCTAGCACTCTTTCTGCTATTCAGTTTTCCAAACTCACACAGCTAATTAGCGGCAGATGCAGTGTTTTAGAATCCATGTCACCAGACTTATAGTCCACACTTTTCACTACACCACATTATTTTCTGAATCCAGGAAAAGATTTCTGGAAAGGAATTATTGCTATACTTGTCCAAAGATCCCTATTAGTTCTCTGAAGAGAACTGGTTTTCATACTATTCCATTATTATGGAGAACCTTAAGGCATAAGATACTCTCTTTAAGTTGGGGGGGTCATATTAACTTTGTAGGGGTCTATGCAAGGTTAGAATCAAAAAAGCTTTGAACTTTTACACTCTCTTTGAATTCACAAGATATTCATTAAGTATTAAGTTCTTACCTAAGTTGCATTTTTTTTCCCTACAGAAAAATACATGAATCAAAACAAGATAGAAAAAGTATGCCAGTATACTGGATGGTTGTTCCACCTACTAGCAGATCAGAGACAACAGAGTATGAAATAGATTGCACTAAAGAAACATGGGGACAATCCTCAGATAATAGTTTACCAATGGGAACCAGTAGCAAAGACATCCTCAGTTACAAAGAAGATGCTGGCAACTCATCTAATGCAGTTGATTCTAGTAATGAAGCCGAAAAAAAGGAAAATGAAAAAGATGATGACAAAGAAACTGAAGTGAGTAGAGCAGGAGAGGAGGATGAAAAATCAAGTGTCAAAGGAGAAGAGGAAGGAGATTATGATGCTAGTTTTTCTGAAGTAGAAATGAATGGTAGCAAAGAGAATGAAGTCTGCACAGATGATGACTTTTCAAATGAAAAAGATGCAGAAGATAATGAATCTGATGAGGAGTTTAAGATAAAGAAAGTAAATAATGTGACAGTAATGAAGAAATCAACTTATGTTATAACTTGTGATAAGTGTGATCAACAGTTTGTATCCCGGAAAAAATACGTGGATCACTGCAAAGATGTACACCAATCTCTTCCTGGGAAGGTCTATCAGTGTGATATCTGTAGCAAGTCCTTTGCTAGTTATAATAGCTGTAAAGAACATCGAGCTTGTGTGCATACAGAAGAGAGGCAGTTTGCCTGTACCCTCTGTAATGCTACTTTCAAACGAAAGCGAGATGTAAGAACTCATTACATGCGGAAGCATGAAGGAAGAGTAAAACGGCCACTTTGCTCTGTGTGTGGAAAAATTTTGAGTTCCAGAACAGCATTGGTATTCCATATGAGAACTCATACAGGGGAGAAACCTTATGAATGTGGTGTCTGCCATGCTAAATTTGCTCAACCATCCCAACTTAAAATTCACACAAGGTTAGCTTTTGCCAGCTCCTCTTGAATCTCTTCAGTCACCTATTCCTTCCCCCATTTTTTCATGATTGTCTTTCTTGAATTAACTTTTGATATCAATATAATATTTATATTAGTGCTGATGAATTAAAAATAATTCACTTTTAACTGTTTGAAAAATGTAATTTTAAAAGTTCTTTATTTTGTTAAGATGGGAAATTTAATAAATGAACTCTTTTTAGCCCCAGAGTTAGAACTGAATCCTCTAAAGCACATAATTTTAAATTATTATAATCTTCTTAAGTATTCCACTTTATAATATAATCCTGAAAAGTTATGTTTAAAGGGATAATTTTAGGGATGTTCTGCATCCAATATCTGTTTGACTACCTATGAACTTCAAAGGAACCTTCTATCAAATGCAAAGATAGGAAACAATCTGTGTTAAGGTTGAATTAAATGTGGTGTAGTATATTTAAGTTGCTTCTTGGTTCTAGATTAAAATCTGACATTCAATATTATCTGTCACTAGTTTTTAATTTCCAGTCATTTAAAAAGAAACAGAGGTATAATTTTATGAAGAAAAATTTTAAAATAATTTGGTTTTCTAATATAGGTATGTTGGGATTATGGTTATATTTCCTTTAACCCTTGCCCATATCTAAACATCCTTATTTGATTTGTGCTTGATTTTCTTAGTCTGCAGAATTAAATGTAGGACCCCAAACTCTAAATTACTAAGGATGATGGAGGTGAACTTTGTCACAGGATTTAGATCTGTAAGGAATCTTAGACATCATCTAGTTCACCTCTTTCATTGTACACATGAGGAACTGAGGCCCAGAGAGATGAAGTACATTATCTACGTGACAAGTGATGATCAGCAGAACCAGGATTTCAAGAAAGGTCCTCTAGTTTCAGTTTAGTGTACTGGCTGCTTCCCTTAAGAGTTGGGTTTAACAGTTGAAATTTGATATACACATTGTTACATAAATATGATGGCCTATGAATTGTTTCTCTTTTATTTGCTTTTATATTTTACTAATTGTTTTGCTATTACATTAGCATCATATCCAAATATGCAAATTCCTCCTTCTCCTACCCAGGAAGCCATCATTTATAAAAATGAATTAAGAAAAAAAGAAAAAAAAGTCAACAAAATTAATTAATTATATTATCAACAAAATTTGACATGTGACATTACACACAATAGTCATTTATCTCTCCAAAGAAGGAAGAGGGGATATAGGTTATTTCTACAAATAATACATTTTGCTCAATAAAATAAGTTCAAGATTAAATAATCTATAGGTTGTTTTTGTGCTACTATTGAATCTGAATTCTGTTCTCTTTATTTACTGAATACAGGTCTCATACTGGAGAAAAGCCATATATTTGTGAGGACTGTGGAGCTAGCTTTGCAGATAAAGGAAAACTAAATGGCCACAAGAGAACTCACACAGGTTTGTATTTAACACTATAGGCTTGTAATATCTTCATGCATAGAATAAACCCTTAGCCTTCCCTCACTCAAGTCAAAGTCAACTGCAAGTCATGTCATCATTTCCCTGATGCCATGGACCTCTTTGAAAAGGAAGGACAAACACAATACACTCTTACTTGATGTTCAAAATTAACTCTCTGTAAATTCAGGTGACTAAATTATAAATGATTTTTAATATATATAATTATAGATTGACATACTAGAATTTACCAAAACAAGATGTTATTTATAATTAAAAATTCCATCTTCTGAGTTGACAAAACTTGTATATAAAAGCAAAATTTATATACAATTTGGGGCTGGAAGTTGGTCAAGATCTTTTGATCCTACTTTCTAGAACTGAGTCAAAAAGTACTGAGTGCTACTCTGTGCAAGAGATAGTACTAGGCACTCTGGAGAATAGAAAGAAGTAAAAGACATTATTGAAGTATACCTGTGACAACTTAAGCTCCTTGAAAGCAGGGACTGTCTCACTTTTATATTTGTATGCATAGCACCTATGCCTGGTACATAGTAGGTATTTATTAAATATTTTTGGTTGATTAGTTCAGAAAGTCTATACCAAAATTGGTGTAATGTGGTAATTCTTTTGAGGTGTCCATCCTTAAAGTTTTTAGATGAAGTTGAGAAGTGTAAAATAATATGGAAAACTGAATAAAATCAATTCTAGATTAATCAAATATAAACTTTTTAAATAACTTAAAACACTTTGTAAAAGGCACAAACATTTCAGTTATGCAAAAATAAAACTTTAGATTCAGGAAATCTCATTTTATAATATAAACCACTATTTTAGTCAGAACCTATCTGGATGAATCAAGTCCTATCTTGTCTTCAAAAAATTTCAAAACTCCTATAAAGACCTTAAAAAGTCCTCCAGAAATAAAGACCTGTCTTCTTAATACCAATATTTTGGTATTGTATAGGGGCAAGCCATGAAACAGTATGATGAATTCACAATGAATATCACACAGAGGGCAATAAAGAGAGGGGCATGTTGGATTTAAGCAACATATAACACATGAACCCTAAAGAAAAACAGAAGTGAAGAATTTATCAGGAAAATGTATGATAGAAAAAGAAGATAAATTAGTCATTAGTAGCTAGGATGACGGATGATATGTGTATAGCCTTAGTACTCCACTGAGATTCTTATACTATAAAGAGAAAGTAAAAAAGGCTTCCAAAGCTCCTTGGTGAATTTTTCAGGGGACACAATTGAAAAATGATAACATCTGTGATACAGCCACTTCTCTAGTTTCAGATACTGATTTCAAGACTTTTAAGCTGTTAGTATATGTCTTAATACTCCCTTCTTTAAGAAGTGGCCAAAAAGTATGTGCCATTTATCTCCCTTGCACGTTTACTGCACTAAATACTTTATAATAATACATAATGGCCTTAAGTGCTTTATCTAATAAGCAATTAAAAAACAAGTCAACAATTTTTATTGTGAATGAAAAGGTTGTGAAGTAACCAGAATTCAATTTCAGTTTCTCAGAAAATGGTAGAAATTAATGTTTGCAGATGGCAAAATGACCAGTCAGGTAGCTAGTAGTTACCAAGTACTTGTTATGTGCCAAGAACTGTGCTAAGCACTGAGGATATAGTGAAAACCAAAAGACAGTCCCTGTTGAGCTCATGGAGTTTACAGAGTTTACAGAGACAAAATGCAAACAACTAGTACAAACAAGATATATACAGAATCACTTAGATATAATCAACAGAAGGAAGGCACTAGCATTAAGAGGGATCAGGGAGGGTTTCTTGTAGAAGTTGGAATTTTTGCTGGGACTTGAAAGAAATCAGGAAGTAAAGATGAGGAAGGAGAGAATTCTAGGGATAAGGGACAACCTGTGATAATTCCTGGAGTTGGGTGATGAAGTGGCTTTTGGAAGGAGCAGCAAGGCCAGTGTCCCTGGATCACACACTGAACTGGAGTGAGAAAGGTCTAAGAATACTGGAAAGGGAGGGGGTAGGTTATGATGGAATTGGTGGCAAAAAGAGGATTTTATATTTGATCTTGGAGGTGATAGGGAGCCACGGGAGTTTACTGAGCAGTGGGTGCCATGGCAGACCTATGCCTTAGGAAGATCAATTTGACAGCTAAATAGAGGACAGACTGTGGTGGTGAGAGATGTGAGATGGAGACCAACTGGTTTCAGGCAGCAGGTAGGAATGAGGTGCTAAGTGTCTACACCAGGGTGATGGATGGTAGAGTCAGATGAGAGATGGGGTCTTATGCAAACGATGGCAACAGGACTTGGCAACAGATTCGATATGGGGAATGAGAGACATAGAGTAAGGATAACACCTAGATTTCAAGCTTGGGAAACTGGAAGAATGGGGGTAACCTTGATAGTAACAGGGAAGTTAAGAAGATGGGAGGAGACTGGATAAGTCATTTCTCTTCAAAGCATAGTATGTTCTTTAAAATTTAAATATAAAAAACCCCTTGAAGGAACATTTAGTGTATCAATATGAAAAAAATGACTTAGGAATACTTACATAAAAGTCATTAGTTATCCTCATGACTGAATAGAGAATGAGATAGAGAAACATGGACAAAATTGCAATGTGGAAATTTAACAGTGAAGGGAATAGTTTAACTTACAATTTAAAACAATTTAAATGCCAGAGAAATGTATGTGATATGTGGAGCCTAAAAATATTCACACTTCCAGCTCTCAAGTTATGGTGAAAACTGCAATGACACAATTGACATCAAGACATTTGCAAACCCTTGACTTTATTTTATACTTTTAGGAGAACGGCTGTTTAAATGTGATGTCTGTGGGAAACATTTTGCTACCAATGAATACTTAAAATGCCACAAACGATGTCATATGGGAGCTAAGCCTTATAAATGTGATGCGTGTGGGAAAACATTTGGATTGAGAGCCTCGTTAGCTCAACATAGCAATGTTCATGCAGGTAAAGATATCCATAAAGAACTGAGCAAATAAGGCCTTTCATCCGGAAATCAACAGATTGATATTGATGAAAGTTTTGATATTCACTATAGTGCATAACTCTTGGAACACCTTGTTTATCTTCCTTAATAACAGCACACATTTTTACACATTTTTGTATAATGTAAAGAACTTCAAAATTCTTCTGTTTGAACTACTAAATTAAAATCTACATTAGGGTAGGGACTGAGTCTTTAATCTAAACTTTAAAATGCTCCCACTACCTCACCTGATACTTTCTACAAAGTTTGTACTTTAATAAATTTACTACATTGAAATCTCATACTAGCTAGTACAACTATTATTATCCTTATTTTATAGGTTAAGAAACAGAAGCTTTGAGAGGTTCAGTTAGTGGCCCTAGTTCACAATAGGACTCACAACCTAAATTTTCTGACTCAACTCCCATGATCTTTCTACCACTATACTATACTGTTTTGATACCTTTTGTTTCTATGTTATAGTCATTTCCCTGTCTACCCCTCCCCTTTCCTGAGGCTTTTTGTGACCAGGAAAAATAATTAAGCAAAGACAACAAATGCAAAATTCGACACCAGCACGAACCTGTAGTCCCCCACTTCTCTAATGAAAACAGGGATATGTTTCATTATCTGTTACAGGGACCATACTACATCAATTCTTAGGAGCTTTTTCAGGTTTCAGTTTCTCATATTTCTCATTTCTTACTATGTAACACTGAAATATCAGTTTGGTTAGCCATTAGCCAAATGATGGGCTCCCAATTTGTTTTCAGTTTTGTGGTTTTGGGGGCAGTACTTAATTGTTTCTTTTATCGTCTTAAAATCTTGTTTTGGGAGCAGCTAGGTGGCACAGTGAACAGAGCACCGGCCCTGGAGTCAGGAAGACCTGAGTTCAAATGAGACACTGAAATACTTACTAGCTGTGTGACCTTGGGCAAGTCACTTAACCCTAATTGCCCTACTGTCCTACCCCGCCCCACCTCCAAAAAGCAAAAAAAAAAAAATCTTGTTTTTAAAATTTTGTGTTATGGAATAATTCCACTGATTTTGACACGTTCCAGAGACACGTCCATATTTCTGTGAACAGTGTGGGAAAACTTTCACTCAGCAAGGAGCTCTCAGACGCCATCAGCGCATTCACACAGGAGAAAAACCATATAAGTGTCGGGCTTGTGAGAGAACCTTTACAGACATGTCAACATTAAGGAGGCATGTGTCGGTAGGTTGATTCTCCATAGTTTGAATATATATTTGTTTACTTGAAGTTAATATGAACAACTATTAAGAATTTTGTTTACCCAAAGTCACAAATCTTTTACCCCAAATACTTTTGGTCCTTGTTCTTTTCTAAATATGAAGACAGTGGTACTGGAGTAATGTATGCTCTAGATTTATCTCCTCCAGTTGTGGCTAATAGAGTTGCATTCCTTTGCCAGTCATCCTTCTGATGAATAGTATCCATTTATGAGGTGGCTGGCTGAGAGGTAGCCTTTGTCAATGGCGCAGAACAAATTTACTGCTCTACTTGACAATCATACCTCATTAACACACACTCAGTAACTAACAGTGGTAACTGGTCTCAGATTCTGGAACAGCAGTAAATTCTGATTGTATTTTTAACTGGGTTTTTAGATAATAACTGTGTAAAAAATCATTTTTTTCCTGTCTTCTGGTAGTACTGGTTAAAGTAGAAGATGGTATAAATCAAGTACAAAGTGCTAGTGTAGGGAAGTTAATAGAATTAGCTTACTTCTCCAGCCTGTTATATGATGTTGCCAGTTGCATAACTGTTCTCTTTGAGTTTCCCTAGTTGCAAAATGAAAGCATTTGAAGAAAATGAAATCCTGTCCCCTGCATATCACACAGGGATATTTTAAGGAGAAAAAGAGAATATTTGTGCAAACATTTTGGAAATATAAGCTAATAATTGTAGCTGACATTTACCTAGTATTTTATATACGTTATCTCAGGGAATTTGACAATAACCATGTGAGGCAGATATTACAGGTAGCATCCCTGTTTTATAGATGAAGAATTTGATGCTTAGAAAGAGGCTCAGTGATTTGCCCATACAGCTAGTAAGCATAAGAGATATGATTTAAACCCAGGCCTTCCTGAGTCCATGCTGATCACCTGTCCATTGTTTCATGCTGCCTCTACATAAATTGACTGCTTTACAGTCAGTTATTTTTGATGTTTCATATGTTTTTATTAAACATTAGGTACATTTTGCTATACAGACTTTAGTATTTCATTTACTTGCACTTCAATGGTCCTTCCCTGACAATGTTAAGCATAAAAGGAGCAAGTATTTCTATTAGTTGAAAGCTAATTTTGGATTGCTGATAATATAGAATGTAGAATTCTACAGATGGGTGCTAAATATTATATGCACAGATATGTCCTAAGTCAGGGATGGGGAACCTGAGACCTTGAAGTCCTCAGACTGAGTACAAGTTTTATAGAACAACTCCTTTTATTAAGAGGATTTGTTCTGTGAAATTTGGATTCAGTCAAAGGGCAGCACTTGAGGACCTAGAGAGCCACAGCTTCCCCACCCCTGTCCTAAGTTTTTTGCTTAAAAGCTATGAGCTATATCATGAGGGATACTACTTACCAAATACTTTTAATAAGTAATTTTGCCATTGTTTGTAGATGGAATTTGGCAGTCATAACTTTGCTTATTAGGATAGGACCAGAGACACACTCTTTAAAGTATAAGAAGGAAAGACAGATCCATCATTTGACAGATGATGAAATTATAGCCAAGAAGAGTTAAATGATTTACCAGTCATGGGGCCAATGTCAGAGATAGGACAAGGTCTTCTTACTTTTAGTCCAGAACATTGTAATAAAACCTAATTTAAATGATTTTTAAAAAAAATATTCTAACTAAAATAACCAAATCATGAAGCTTTCCTCAGACTATATTCAATACTTTTCAGAACTTAACATTGGAGGCAACTGAAATGGGCATCAGCTCAGGGGAGTCAGCAGTTAGTAAACAGTATTATCAGCCTTCTGTTTCATAGCATGGGCAGAATTTTAGTCAATGTTATATTTAGTCAACTAATAAGTCGCTACTAATTAGAAATATTCATTATCATGATTTAGTATACTTATGATTTCTACACACTGGCTTTTCTCAAGAGCATTTTTAACGAGTGCTCTTTTTTTTCCCTCCTGTTTCTATTAGATCCATGATCGAAATGCACATTGGAGAAGTTTCCTGATAGATCTTACTACTAAAAAAGACCACAACTGGTCAAAAATTGAGACCTTATCAGATGTGTGTATGGGTGAGGAGCCAACACCTGAAATTTGGTCAGTTGACCAAGGTAGACTGTATAAACCAGAGAATGCAGTTGTGAAAACTGCTAATGTCATAGCCACCAGTGTTACTACTAGTACCAATAACCATCCCTTGGTATATATGTAACAATAAGACCTGTTTTGAAAAAGCAACAATCACATAATGAAACATGGTCAGGAATTTTAAAATCTGAGTTCAGCTGAAGATGTTTGATTCTGATGCTATAGGAAGTCATTTTTTTTTAGAAGTCACATAAGACTCCCATCAGTAAAAACAAATTTGTTTTAATAGATGTTAGTTTTTAGAACTTTTATTCACATATTATAAATGTATTATGCCACTAATAATCCTTTTATATCAAATTCCTCATAATTTGCATAAACTATTAATTTATGTTAATATTTATATTAAGCTAATTTGAGGGGAAGCAATATGTTATCAGTTACTTAGTGACTAATTTATTTGTATATATTTATAGAGTGGTTTTTAGAAGCTTTCTGAGTATAAAAACATGCAATCAGTTGTGCAATGGTAGGATTTAGAGGAAATTTAGAGGAAATTAATAAAAAATGGGAAGTGAAATTTTACCTTTTGCTTGATTGATATTAATGTGGTTGTTTTACATTTTGTCAATATCTTATTCAATCTTTAAAATAAGCAAACTGGTTTAATTATGATGTATATTAATAGACTAGCTCTTACAATGCAAACCAATATTATATAATGGAAAATTATTCATGGATTTATAGTTTTGTGTAAACTTATCAGCAGTTTACTAAATCACAAAGAACCCCAAATGAAAATACAATTTTAGTGTCACGTTTGTATTTTACCACTTCTTTAGCATAACCTGAATCATATAGCATTTAGATTTATCTAATTTCAACAGGGAAACCAGCTCAGAACCTTGCCAAAGTTCAGGGCATTTTGAAACACATATGTAATCTGCAAACATTATGTTCTCAGTATTTGTGTCTATCATATTTGAAAGGAAGACTGTTAATGGTATTCAATTATTTTTATGAAATCATTGTGTTCTGATTGACTACCTGTTCTAGAGCTTTAGAATGATCTTTCTCTTCTTTACTGAATAAGATGTTTTTCTTTTAAGCTACAAGCAAGTATCATTCTTTGCATATAGTATGCCTTTAGGACAGCATGACAGCAGCAATTGCCTTCATTTTTTAGCGAGGTCATAAACATTTCTTGAAGATTTACTGCTCACTGCACTACCACTAGAGCCAAAGGATCAGAAAAATGACAGTTACTGCTTGTGTCCTGAAGGAAAAACTTTAAGCAAAATGAGTTTCATCCTTTTATACAGGTAAGACTAATTCCCTGCTTAACTTTAAACAATATCTTTTCTACACTGTGGACAGAGCTAGCTATGGGAATCAGTGTTTAAAACAAATAAAACATCTAGGTAAGATGGAAAGCCACTGACAAAGTTTGTTATTGAGTCATTTCAGTCATGTTGACTCTTCATGACCTCATTTGGGATTTTCTTGGCAAAGACACTGTAGTGGTTTACAATTTCCTTCTCCAGCTCATTTTACAGAGGAGGACTGCGCCACCTAGCTGCTACCAGAGACAAAGACATGGGGCTAATTAATACAATTTTTTACATTAAAAAAAAATACCAGAATCATCACCACTTTAACTGCAATGGCACAACCTATTGGCACTAAAATAACAAGGCATGTGAATAAATGGAAGCAGTGTGGATTATGGTGCCTTTCTCAGAGTTGGATGGACCCATGACCTCAATCCATTGCTAAAAGTCAGGGCACAGTACCATTTTTTCCCCTTGTATCCCAAGCACCTAGCAGAATGAATTGATGGTCTTCCCTTACTTCACTCTAGGGTTCTACTCCCATGGCCCCAGAGGCCTTTTAGCATTTTCTGTTTACACTCCAGCAGTCCCTTATTTTGACTTCTCTTTTTGCATTGCCTTGGAATGAATGAATCTAAGGTTCCCTCTGATTACAGAACAGTCTTCACATGCAGAGGAACCTTTAAATATCTAAGGCTGGATTTGAACCTAGGTCTTCCTGAAGCCAGCTAGCATTCTCCACTTTCCCAAGATGCCCCCCACTTACACTGTGGATGCTGAATAAATGTTGGATTAGGACAGGTATTAAAAAGGACGCGGTACCTGTGCTGTTTGTAGGACATTCAGGAAGGTTTTCAAGTTAGTCTGTAATCTGCTCTGGAGACGGAGCGCCCATATAGGTGTTTGGGGTCTTGGCAGGGGTAGGGATTGGTGGCAGGGAGATTCCGGGTGCAGTAAGTGGAACTAACAGTATCTTGCAAGCCCAGACTTTCAGTTTAGGCCTAGATTGTCACTCAGTGACTGGCGGCCCTGCCTGGCGCTGCAGGAATGAGTAATGAGATTAAAGACACTTAGTAAGATCCTGTTTGGGGGCACGGAAGAGCTGCCCGGGGCTGAGACATGGTACTGCGCACGCCCCACGATCGAGGTTTGAGTCTCCGCTGATGGGAGCTGTGTGTGTGGTCTTGGGAAAGGAAGCCCCTCGTGCTTCCACAGTTAAAGGTGCCCTGCACCTGCCTCCAGGGCTGGAGGGAGGGGAGTTGTAATGGGGAGTGCCCGCTGCCTAGCAACAGCTGCTTGTACTTCACTCCTAGAGCCACCCGAGGCAGCAAGAGACAACCGAAGCTAGCAGCTCCGGGTGGGGGTGGGAAGGACTCATGACGTAATCATGAAGCGCACGTAGGCCACGTGACCCTAGCGTGGTCGTGCCATATGACCCAAGATGGCGGTCCCGAAGTCGCTCTGGTAGTTGCTGTGGGCGGGTGCCATAGGAAAGGAATTGTGAAAGCGCGTCCCCCAACCCCCTCTTCCCAGAGGGGAGCGGGGAGAGGCAGGGGCTACGGCCGGTGAGGGAGAGGCGCGTGCTGTGGAGAGGGGGGAGGGAGCGCCCCGGCAGCCAATGAGCTGCGAGCAGAAGGGAGCCCAGCTGCCCAGGCGGCCGCCTCCTCCTTCTTCCCCTTTGCCTTCTCCTCCCCATATCCCTCCTCCCCGACCTCGTCCAGGCGGATGTTCGGCGCCGGGTGAGTGTCCTGGCCCCGGCCTCTAGAGCTGTGTCCCGGCTGGTTCCGAGCCCCTCCCTCCCCGCAGCCGCGGCTGCCCCCTGGTCCTCCTTGACCCGACTGAGTCGTGGGGGCGCCCCCGCGGGCCCAGGTGAAGGAGAGCGGGACTTGGGGGCTCCTGAGCCCGGGAGCCGGCCAGGGAAGCCGCCGGGCGGGGGCGGGAGGGGCCCTGGTAAGGACGCGTGGCCCCGAGTGTGGAGAAATTCTCGGGGATTTGGGTAGTGCCCTCCCGTCGCCCTGCTCAGCGGCTGCCCGCTCCCCGCCGGCCTGGCCTGGGCAGGTCCTGGGCCCCATCCTTGGGCTTCATGCGGTCCGGGATCTGAGTCGGCCCTGAGTGCAGGTGCAAAACCCGTCCCTAGGTAAGGGAGCGGAGCCTGACGGTCTGCAGTCTTCCAACTTTAGGAAAGCAGGGATCCTTTTCCCATGGGCCAAAGTGACAGGGCAGATCTTGAAGCCAAGAGGCGGGTACATGTGGGATGGATTTAATATTGCGAAGTTCTTCTAATGACCCTTTGAAAAACCCTGAAGTCAGATGGCCCAGCCAAGCCAACTATGAGAATTTCATGCCATTTGTTGTGTTTTCCTTAGGTCAACCAGGTTTTTCATACTTAACATAAACAAATAACATAAATGAGTACCTATTATGTGCAAGACAGATAAGATGAGGTCCCTGCCCTCAAAGAGCTTACAATCCTAGGGGGAGGGGTATAGAACATTTAAATATTTGTATGTGTATAAATATACAGAACAATAAACTCTTAAGGTAAGGGACTAATATTCGCTATTGAGCAAGCGGGAATACAACCTTGAAAGTGTGAGATTTGAACTGAAATTGAAGGAATAGTAACAGAGAACTGGAAAAGAATTAAGGGAGCATTCTAGAAAGAGCAAAGAGTTGTAGTGTGTTAGGGGAAATAGACCACCTTGGGTGAAGCAGAGTTTCTATTAGGGAAGTAATAGAAGATAAATGTTGACATCATATTTGTGAATTGCTAAATTACGAATGCCAGATTAAGATTTTAATTTTATTCATTAGTGTTAGGAAACCAGTTAAGGCTGTTTTAGGAAGATTAATCCGACCTTGTTTGAAAAAGAGTTGGGAGACTGTTGAAGTGATCCAGGGTTGAGGATGAGGGCATAGAATAAAGTTGTAGGTAACTAGGAAAATGATTTCTTTAATAACCTGAAGGGGGAGATTAGTTTGGGGAGAGGGACTATTATTTTCTTCACAGTATTTGAATAGAAGTGCTTAGCAAGCAGATAGAAATACCTAAGTGGAATTCAGGTTTGGTATCAGTGATAGAAATGTAGCCAAAGCATTTATTAAGCAGGGACTGCCAGTCCTTCAAGAAGGGGGTGGGGGGAGACATTATCAGAATCAAATGATAGAAATCAGGGAGACAGATGCAGGAGTTTTGGGATACCCTAGATATGGCCAGGGGGGTGAAGAACTGGATCAGGATAAAGCAGAAGCCCCACCTTTCAGAGTGCAGTATAGTTCCAGGTGTGGGGATGAAGTTTTCATTGGGTTTGAAGCAGGTGGGAATCATCCACACATAGTTGATAATTGAAAACCTTTAGATGAGCTTTCAGAGAGAAGTAGAGGGGGCTAGTGACTAGGTTTTGAATTATACCTACATTTAAGGGTGCAGGAGGAGGAAGGACCCTTGAACCTTTTATATCCTCTATAAAATTAAAACAGTACTTAAAAAAATATATTTTAAGTCAATAATTGATCCTAATTATTTTTTTCTCTTTAAAGCTGTTTTCAGAAAGAAAGATGGAAAGTGGTGCAGTTCTACTACAGTCCAAATCATCGCCAATTAATCTTTTGAATGAAATGCATCAGTTACGTCTTCTTGGTCACTTGTGTGATGTGACTGTGAGTGTGGAATATCAAGGTGTACGAGAAGAATTCGTGGCTCATAAAGCTGTACTGGCAGCCACAAGCAAGTTTTTTAAGGAGATGTTCCTTAATGAGACGACCATGGATGGAACAAGGACAAATGTGTATTTAAATGAAGTACAGGTTGTTGACTTTGCTTCTTTTCTTGAGTTTGTCTATACTGCAAAAGTCCAGGTAGAAGAAGATCGTGTGCAGAGAATGTTGGAAATGGCTGAAAAACTGAAGTGTTTAGACTTGTCTGAAACTTGTTTTCAGTTAAAGAAACAGATGCTAGAATCAGTACTTTTAGAGCTTCAAAACTTTTCAGAGTCTCAGGAGCCAGGAGAGAATAATAACTCTCAAACAAATGATGTTTTGCTTGATTCTAAGTCAAGTATAATGGTAGAAGTCCCTAATGCTGATAGTCTTTCAGATTCTTCAGATTACCCTATAGAAAGAAATAGCAATGGTTTAATATCACAGACACCACTGAGAAAGTCAAAGGACAAAGTAGATAAGAAAAAAGAAGTTATGAAACCTCCCTATCCTAAAATTAGAAGAGCTAGTGGAAGGCTGGCTGGTAGGAAGGTATTTGTTGAAATCCCTAAGAAGAAGTACACAAGGAGACTCAGAGAACAGCAAAAAAATGCTGTAGATGATATTGGGGAGAACAAATCTCCAGAAGACCAAAGCATACTTGATGTGGAGGTAGTGATAGAGCCAGTGACAAAAAATGTGGAGCCAAAGAATGAGGAATGTGATGCCAGCTTTGAGTTAGAAGAAGCTTTGAAAAAAGCTGAGGAGGAAGATGATAAAAAAAAGAGCAACTTTAAGTGCACAACCTGTGAAAAAGAGTTTCTCTATGAGAAGAGTTTCCTGAAACATATCAAGCATAACCACGGCATTGCTGCTGAAATAATTTATCGCTGTGATACCTGCAGCCAAACATTTGCAAACCGATGTAATTTGAAGAGCCATCAGCGCCATGTTCATAGCAGTGAGCGACATTTCCCCTGTGAACTCTGTGGAAAAAAATTCAAAAGGAAGAAAGATGTTAAAAGGCATATTCTTCAGGTTCATGAAGGTGGTGGGGAGCGTCATCAGTGCCAGCAGTGTGGCAAGGGCTTGAGCTCCAAAACAGCTCTGAGGCTTCATGAACGAACTCATACAGGGGACAAACCATATGGGTGCACTGAGTGTGAAGCTAAGTTTTCTCAGCCTTCTGCACTGAAAACACACATGAGGTATGAATAGTCTTTACTGTACTTGTGGAAAAGGGTTAGGGGATAGGAACTCAGACCATACTTTGTGACATTAGAAGGAAGCATCCTTATAAAGTACAGTATTTTTTATTTCCAGGATAGTGTTTTTATGCTTGAATAAAGCAAGGCTAAACTATGACTTTGGTAAAAGGTTTTTGCCTATTTGAATTAAGGTCCTTTAGAGGCTGAAAGAATGGTTAATTAATTTATTTATTTATTTTTGGATTTGAGAGTCTGTGGTAGTTAACTTTTTCTTTTTCTTTTCTTTTCTTTTTTTTTTTTGGAGGGCAATTGGGGTTAAGTAACTTGCCCAAGGTCACACGGCTAGGTTTTGTGTTAAGTGTCTGAGGTCGAATCCGAACTCGGGTCCTTCTGACTCCAGGGCCGACACTACTCCCTGGGCCACCTAGCCGCTCCCGTAGTTAACTTTTTCTTTGCCTAGGAATTGCAGGAAGTAATTGTCATTTCCACAAGCCTAATGTGAAGCAGAATTTCTTAATCTAGGATCCGTGAATTTTTTTTAATTATTTTGATGAAACTTTCAATGTAATTGGTTTCCTTAGTAATTTTGCATTTTTTATTTTATGCATTTAAAAACATTATGCTAAGAAAGGAGTCCATTGACTTAACCAAACTGCCAAAATGGTTCATGGCACAAGGTTAAGAACTCCTGCTATAACTGGTTAAATTTATACTATCCTCTCCCAGCTGACCTGGAAAACTTTTATTGTGTTCAGAGGGAGAGACTACAGGCTATAGAAGACGGCATGTATAGTTCTCAGAGCACTTGTCCTTAACCCTGTACTACATAACTAGAAGATGCATAGTGTCTGAAAGGGCTCTTCTCCCAGTGTTTTCTAAAGGGGAGTAGGAGCTTTTTCTTGTTCTGTTAATTAACTGGAATCAAAGGTTAGAGGATGCATTGGATCTCCTCAGCCACTAGGAGGCCTCAGTCAGAGTACCTGATAACTAGTATACTTCTGCATTATTTCCGCCCTTGAGTTTTAAAATACTATTAACTCAGTGCCTGGCACTTAGGAAGCAATTAATAAAGACTTGTTGCTTTTTTAATTATGCAAGCTCTAGAACTGGGAGAGAGAATTTTTTCAGTATCATCTATTTGACCTTGGCTTAAAGAATTTTAATAAATTTCCATAACGGTCTCTTTTATGATCCGGAATTTTTAAAATTCTGAATATTCAAAGATAAGTCAGTGACAAACAAAACCCTTGTAATTACCTTGTCTCCATGAATCTTACCTCTGAGGTAGAAAGAATTGACTTTTAAAGTCCATAGTATTGGGAATAATATTATCTCAGTCCTTTGAGGTGGAGAGAGTGGCAGGAGGCAGAATTGTGCTAGTCAGAATCTCAGTGCATACATGTTTGCTTTCTAATATTAGGTTTACATATCCTTTTAAGGTCATTTTCCCATTTTTGATTGGTACTATAGCACATAAAAATGAAGTTGATAGTACCATAAATTTTTTTTTCCCTTTTTGGAGGGCAATTGGGATTAAGTAACTTGCCCAAGGTCACACGGCTAGGTTTTTGTTTGTATGTGCATTAAGTGTCTGAGGTCAGATCCGAACTCAGGTCCTTCTGACTCCAGGGCTGACACTCTACTCACTGCGCCACCTAGTAGCCACCCCCATAAATTTTTTAAAAGTCGGAAAATATGTGACAGTTTATCAAAAAAATGATTCCTTAGAAAATGAATATTATCTTAATTTTTTTTTGAGAATTAGAAATCTTGTGGCAGTTAAAAATGGTTCCTTAGAAATTTATGGTTAATTATGCTTCATGGACATTTTTAAGGAGTTAACTTGAGATAATAGTGATTGTTTTCCAATTTATGAACGTTTATTAAACTTTGCTAAACTAGAAATATTTGAAGATGTGATCTCTTTACAGATGTCTTTTAAGATGAATCAACAGATATAAATGAAAATTCATAGAGTAATGTTCATAAAATTATCAGATAATCATTTTAGTATCTGAGATTTTGTTTTGTGAAGTTGATAGCTCCATTTACTCTGAACTTTTCATTAGTCTGCTAAAGATGGCTTTGATCAAGATTAATTTATTTTAAGAAGATTGGAGTGAGGGTCACTTTTTTGGAGACAGGTGTGAACTTTGAAGTAAAAAGCATTCTGAACTGTTCTGGAATGTTGTAATTTCAGAATTCATACTGGTGAAAAACCTTTTGTCTGTGATGAATGTGGTGCAAGATTCACTCAAAACCACATGCTGATATATCATAAAAGGTGTCATACAGGTAAGTGTTTGTGCTATCATCATATTCATGGGAGAAAAAAATTACAGAATCACTGAACGCTAGGATTGAAAAGGAATTTAGAAATGTCTAGTACATCCTTTAGATTTACAGTTGGTCAAACAGGGCCAAAACGAATTAAATGAATTGCCTAAAATTACACAGATTAGCACCAAAATTCAAACCAAGGTCTTCTGATTTCAAATGTTCTTTCCATTATGCCGCAGCTGCCCCAATTCATTTAGGAGTTTACGTCTTGCTGATTTAACACTATAGTTCCAAGTAATTCAGAATTCAGAGAAATAAAAAATTACTCCAGTGATAGTCTGTGAAATTGCTCATTTCCCTGCTTGTAAAATTATCACTCTAAGCCTAATAGCTGAGATGTCTCTTGACACAGTATTCAGAGTTTGTAAAAACAAGTAACTTGAGTTATTTTTTTTCTTCTTTTGTTTTTTTTGGCTTTTTGGAGGGGGGGGGAGATAGGGCATTTGGGGTTAAGTCACTTCCCCAAGGTCACATGGCTAGTTTTGTGTTAAGTGTCTGAGGCCAGATTTGAACTCAGGGCCTCCTGACTCTAGGGCCGGTGTTCTCTTCACTGTGCCACCTAGCCACCCCTTGATTTTTCTACATGGTAATTTCACAGCAAGATTCACTAGTTAGTGTTAGAAGTTCAGTTAGACACAGCTTAGAGGTAGGGGTACAGGGTGTAAAGAAAGGAAAAGGCAGATGAATAACATTGTTTTGTCAGACTTAAATGCTGGGTTTGCATGTACATGTTCATGTTTAATTTCTGTTTTAATGACAGTTATAACTTTGAAAAACAGGCGTCCTTTTTAATTAAATTATTTATTTTTAGTTTTCCACAATCACTTCCATAAGTTTTAAATTTTCTCCCCCTCCATCCCTAAGACAGCTTGCAATCTGATATGGGCTCTACACATACATTCCTATTAAACCCTTTTTCACATTAGTCATGTTGCATAGAAGAATTACAATGATTGGGAAAAACCATGAGAAAGAAAAAAATAAATAAAACAAAAAAAATAGCTTCATTATGCATTCTGACTCCATATTTTGTTCTCTGGATGTGACTGGCATTTTCTATCATGTATTCTTTGGAATTGTTTTAAGTCCTTGCATTGCTGAGAAGATCTGAGTCTATCAAATTCAGTCATTGCACACTGTGGATGTTTCTATGTACAGTGTTCTCCTGCTTCTGCTCACCTCACTCATCAGTTAATATAAGGCTTTCCAGGTTTCTATGAAGTCTGCTTGTTCATCATTTCTTATAGCACAATAGTATTGCATTACATTCCTATACCGCAACTCGTTTAGCCATTCTCCAGTTGATGGGCATCCCCTTGATTTCCAGTTCTTGGCCACTACAAAAAGAGCTGCTATAAATATTTTTGTACGTGTGAGTACTTTCCCCATTTTTATGATCCCTTTGGGATACAGCCCTAGAAGTGGTATTGCTGGGTCAAAGGATATGCACATTTTCACAGCCCATTGGCTATAGTTCCAAATTGTTCTCCAGAATGGTTGGATCATTTCACAGCTCCACCAGCAACGAATTAGTGTTCCAACATTCCCACATCCTCTCCAACATTTTTCTGTTTTGCCATTTAGCCAATCTGATAGGTGTGATGTAGTACTTAAGAGATGTTTTGATCTGCATCTCTAATCAATAGTGATTTAGAGCATTTTTTCATATGACTACAGATAGCTTTAATTCTTTCTTCTGAAAAGTTGACAGGCCTCTTTTAATAGACCAATAATAGTTTGGTGTTTGTTTTGGAATTTTATTTGGGGTTATATCTTTATGATAGATATCTCATTCTTTCCTTGGCTATAAAAATGATTTGAACTGAAAGATAAACTCCTTGTTCTAAGTATTTTTTTGTGTGTAGCTTTCTTTACTTTGGAATTATGTAATAAATTCAGCATGTTTGCCTATGCTTTCTTCCAGTGTTGCTTCTGTTCCCAATAAATTCCCAAATATATATATATTTTACTTTTTGGAGGGCATTTGGGGTTAAGTGACTTGCCCAAGGTCACACGGCTAGTTTGGTTTTGTGTTAAGTGTCTGAGGCTGGATTTGAACTCAGGTCTTCCTGACTCCAGGGCCAGTGCTCTATTCACTGAGTCACCTCGCCATCCCCTAATTCCCAAATGTTATGTATTCTGGAGTTATTTGTGTTGGAATTTTTTCTATCTTTTCCAGCTAGGTTTTGTTGGTAATATATTCAGATGCTTATGTTTTGAAAACATTTTTTTTTTTTTGAGGGATGTGTGGAGGCAGCCCTATCTTTAGCTTCTCACTCCCTATGTCCCATCCCTACCCACAAAATTGAGGAATAAAAGAAAAATTCTTTCTCCCTTCTTCCTCAGCTCTACTTTTTCCTTCCTTCTTTCCTTCCTCCTTTCCTCTCTTTTAAAATTTATTACACCTTCATTAACATATAAACCAATATAAGTATCTTAAACATAAACTGAAATAATGTAACATACATAATTATATAGCAATAAATATAATAGCTAGCATTTGTATAGTGTATTGAGGTTTGCAAAGTGCTTTACATATGTTATGTCATTTGATCCTCAATAAGTGTTAATAGATCCTCCTTTTTATAGAGGAGGAAACGGAGCTTAAGTGGCTCAGTCAGTCATACCAGTAGCAAGTTTCTGAAAGAGAATTTGAACTCAGGTCTTTCTGACTCCATGTCTATTCATTGTATCACCGAACTCTCTCATAATAATATGTTGGTTGGGCTTTTTTTGTTATTTGTTTTGAAGGTTTCTTAAAATATGATGTCTTTGACATAATTCCTTGAGTTTCAATTTTTCTTTCCCTCCTTCCCCTCGGCGCCCCCCCCCCCCCCCATGATGGCATACAATCCAGTATAGGATCTGCAAATACTTTCACATTAGACATTAGTCAGGTTACAAAGGCGGGTTGTACTAGATGGAATGCAAAATGGTAAAGAGGAGATAAAGCCAAACAATAAGAAGAAAGAGGCCAAGTAGTTTGCTTCAATCAGGATTCAGACTCAGTTCTTTCTAGTTATTTCTCTTGATGGCACTGCATTGCTGAGAAGAGTCCAGTCTGTCATAGTTGGTCATCACACGTACGTTGTGTCTGATTGTATACAAATTTCTCCTGGTTCTACTCTTCTCACTCAGCATCAGTTTGTATAAGCCTCTCCAGGTAAATAATATTCCATTACATGCATATACCACAACTTGTTCAGCCATTCCCCAATTGATGGACACCCCTTAATTTCCAGTTCTTTGCAACCACAAAGAGAGCTGCTATGAACATTTTTGTACATATGGGTCTTCCTCCCACTTCTATGATCTCTTTGGGATATAACCCTAGAAGTGATATTGTTGAGTCAAGGGGTATGAAATTATTTATAGCCCTTTGGGCATAATTCCAGATTGCTCTCCAAAATGGTTGAATCAGCTCATAACTCCACCAGAAATGCATTAGTGCTCCAGTTTGCCCACATCCTCTCCAGCATTTGTCATTTTCCTGTTTTGTCATCTTAGCCAATCTGACTGGAGAGATGTGGTAGAACCACTCTTTTTTTCTTAATTTGCCTCGCCCTTTCACCCCTCCAGTTGAGAAATGGGGGTAAACCCTCAGTAGATATTTGCAAAACAAATCTCCACATTTTCCATGTCTGAAAATTTATGCTTTTTGTATTTTAAGTTCAGAACCTTTCTGGCAAGAAAAGGGTATTGTGTTTCTTCTTCATCCTTTTGGACTTATGGTTTACCATTGTGCTAATCAGAATTCTAAAAAGTCTTGTATTCTTGTTTTTTTGTATAATGTTTTGTATAGATTGTTTTCCTGTTTCTGCTTGCTTTACTCTATATCAGTACATAGAAAGATTTATAGTTTCTCCTTAAACTGTACATTTCATCATTTCTTTTGACTCCATGATATTTCATTTTATTCATATACTACAAACAATTTTAGCCATTCCCAAATAGGATACTCCCTTGGTTTCTAGTTGGGAGCTACCAAAAAGCTCCTTTAAATATTTGTGTACATATAGGTCATTTTCTTCTTTCTTTGAAGTATAGGCCTGGTAGTGCTATTTTGAGTCAAAGGGGTATACATAGTATAGTGGATTTAGGGACATAGTTCCAAGTTACATTCCAGAAGATCTATACCATTTCATTGCTCCACCAGCATTACCCCTCAAATGTTTTTCATTTTCCTGTTTTGTCATCATCTTTGCCAGTCGACTAGGTTTGGTGGAACCTTAAAGTTGCTTTTCATTTGCATTTCTGTAATTAGTGCTTTAGAGCACTTTTTCAGAGTGTTGTTAGTAGCTTGTATTTTTTTTTTTTTTAAAACTGCTTGTTTGACTATCGGAGAATGGCTCTTAGCCATTCGTGTATTTAAACCTGTTTCTTGTATATGTTGAATATTTTATCAAATGAACTTACTGCAAGTATTTTTTTCCTAGTCCCCTGTTTTCCTTCTAATTTTAGTCACAAATGGGATTATTTATACAAAAAAACTTAAATCTTATATAATCAAAATTGTCCATCTTATTGATCCCCTTACTTGGTTAGTCATGAACTCTCCCCTTATCTGTAGATCTAAAAGGCAATTTCTCTTTTGCTCCTCTAATTTGTTGATGTTGTGACCTTTTTATATATCCACTTGTAATTTATTTTGGTATATATAGTATGAGGTGTTGGTCTAATCCTGATTTTTGCCAGATTCTGCTGTCAAGTGTTTTTAGCACTAACCTGTAAGTGAAGATCAGAGATCTCTGGTCAAAGGAATTAGACAAAGTGGCACAGCTCCTTTTTATAAGCATAGAATAAAGAACAACTGAGTAGGTGAGAAAAATAATACAGTTGATTATAGATTTGGCAGCCTCATAGGGTGAGGACAACATGATTGGTTATATTAAGAATGGTCTAGCAACCCCCGTTTCTGTCTTGAAGGGATCCTGGATTGTTTATGGGACTCACCTGCATCCTGAGACCAATTAGTAGTGGATGAGGGATAGAACCTAGGAAGGAGAATAGAACCTTAGTTAATTGTACAGGGAAGGATAAACGATATATCTCTTATAGCCAGCTTTAGTACTTAAAGATAACAGATGTCTTGGTATTTTCCTAGGAGATGAAAGTATGGTAGATAGCAGTTTTTCCCATTAATTATAACTTTAAACTAATTTTGAAGGAAACTAAACTCCTGCAACTAAGAAATGTTCATTTTTTGAGGTCACTTTCATGGTTATAGATAGTGAGCTAGACTGGTGTCCACCTGCATCCCTCAAGGATAGCAGATTTTTTTGAGGCAAGAATAAAACAGTGATCAGTAGGAGAACTGAATTTCAAAACTTAACTCGTTTCAGGTCAGCTGAATTTCAGAACTAAGTTCAGAGACGAAGAACCAAGACTTGGGAGGTTACAGGACAAAATCAATCAACTGTAAATAGGATTAATCGATTTAATAGAGTCATTTTCCTTTTTTGTCATCTTTGCCAGTCTGATGGGTGTGGAATGGAACCTTAGGGTTGTTTTAATTCCCATTTCCCTAATTAGTGATTTGGAAGATTTTTTCCAATGTGGCTATTGATTATTTGGATTACTTCCTTTGAAAACTCCTTATTCTTATCTTTTGATCATTTATCAGTTGGAGAATGGCTTTTTGTTTTTATAAATTTGAATCAGTTCCTTATATATCTTGGATATGATACCTTTAGCAAAGAAATTAGCCTCAAAGATAGTTTCTCACTTATTTTTATGTAATTTGATGTAATAGAATAAATTTTATATAATCTAAAATGGCAATTTTATTTTCTTTGATTCTTCTTTCATTTGTTTGATCCTGAATTTTTCTTCTGTCTATAGTTGTGAGAAGCGTTTTCTTACTTGTTCCTTTAATTTGCTTAAGATACCATCTTTAAGACTAAGTTACACGTATATGTTTAAAGCTTATCTTTATATATGGCATGAGATGTTCTGTGCTTAACCTCTTTCAGATTGCCTTCCAAGTTTCCATACATTTTTGTCAAATAGTGAGTCCTTACCCTCAGTGTTTGGGGTCTTTGGGTTTATCAAATATGGGATTACAATTTTTGTTTGTTTCTGCATATTGTATGTTGAATTTTGTTCTATTGAGAGACCTTTTTATTAAACCATTACCAGATAGTTTTGATGATTATTGCTTTTCAGTGTAATTTGAGATTTGGTACTGTAGGCTCCCTTTCTTCTCACTTCTTAAAATTTATTTCTCTTGAGATTTTTTACTTTTTATTTCTTCAGATAAATTTTGTTGTTATTTTCCCTAAGTCGGGTAAGCCTCTGGTGGTTTGAGCAACATAGCAAAATGAGTAATTTTGGAAATATTTTCATTTTTATTATATTGTCATGGACTATCTACCAGCAATTAATAATACATCTTCAGTTATTTTCTTCTGTCTTCATTTATGTAAAAGGTGGTTTGTAGTTGAATTTATCAACACAGAAGAGTGTGTCCTGGTAAATTCCCAAATATTTTATATATTCTGAAGTTAACTGTGATGTAATTTTTCTGTCTTTTCCTAGCTAGATTTTGTGGTAGTATATAGAATGCAGACTTTTTCATAAATTTATTTTATGTCTTTCAACTTTGTTAAAACAGTTATTCCATTTACCTTTTTAGTTTACAAATTTTCTGGGTTCTTAAGATAGAAAATATAATATATGCAAAAAGTGACATTTTTTTCCTATGCTTCTCCTGATTTCTTTTTCTCCTTGTATTACTGCAGCTAGCTTTTCTAGATCTATGTGAAATAATAGTAGTCATAATGGACGAAAGGATGAATACTTAATTGTTCATCAGAATAACTGTAGCACCAGTGCAATATTTAAAGTGCCCATGATCACTATAAATATACCTGCGTGGTGCTCAATTGCAAAATATAATGGACTCTCCATATCGAAGGCAGAAAGAAAACATTCAGACATCAGAAAACCAAATTCTAAAACCAGTAAGCCAATTCCATCAGTAGCAAAGAAGTTAATAAGCCTTAACAGCACAGAGAACCACACCACCTTTTAGCCTTCCCACAAACCAACACGCATAAGCCTAGCTATCTCCCTGGGTGAGTCCTCTCTCTCCCATCATCTGGTTCCTCTGACTCCCAGCATCCTGTGGACTCTGCTTCACTGTTCAGCCAACTCTTCCCACCACAGATATTCAGCATATTAGGGGTCAGAGTTTATTTTCAGAGTAGAGAAGGTCTTCAAATTACCTCAGACTCATTAAGGGGCAGGGAAGATCATCAAATTCCCATTACCATTAGAGTGCTCTGAGAAGAAAATAAATATTTTAAAACAGTATTTATGTGAATAGTGTTGCTTTCATGAGTACACACAGTGCAAGATGACTAAAGTGACCTTTATCTTGGACATTACCCTCCCTTTTTTGTTGTTTTTGTTCTCCCTTTTTAAAGAAATTGCTCACATATTCTTTGCAGCAATCTTCCTCTTCCCAAATCTATTTTTTATGTTTCTCAGAAAGATCCATAGACATTCTTGATTGGGAATAATCAAGCGACTTGACTCATTATATCAGAAGTTTCTAATTCTTAATTAAATTTTTTTATTATGTTTTAAGTTCTGAACTATTTCCCTCCCTCCCCACACTAGAAAAGGCCACCATTTGACACACATTTGAGAGTGTGTGTCTATATCCATTCTTACTCGGAAGGTGGATAGCATTCCTTCATAGGTTCTTTGTAGTTGAATTGCTTTATTATTTCTGTATTTCCTTCCATGCTGTTTTCCTCACTGTTTATCCTTTTCTTCCTCCCTTTTTGCCCTATCCCTTCTCAGATGTCTAATTTACTTTTGAACATTGCCTCCCTAAACTGTTCCTTTTCAAATAATCTTTCCCTTATTCTCTCCTGTTACCCTTCTTTTTCTTAATCTGCATGTTCTTCTAAGAGTCCGTCCCTTATCCTGTCCCCTAGCCCTCCTATATCTTGGTAAATTAAGACTTTTATAGTCTTCTAGATGTATGTGCTAATTCTTCTTAAAACCAGATCTAATAAAAATAAGCTTCTAGCACTGCCAGCTCGCCACCCTTTCATACCCTCTATTGTAACATTTCTTCCATTTTTCCATTATACCTCCTCCTAGCAATTTTTTTTATTAGGATAATGCCATCATATTCAACCCTAAGCCTTCTGTCTATGTATCCTTCATTTATTTATTTATTTTTGCTTTTTTGGGGGGGGGGCAATTGGGGTTAAGTGACTTGCCCAAGGTCACATGGCCAGTAAGTGGTAAGTGTCTTAGGCCAGATTTTAACTCAGGTCCTCCTGACCCCAGGGCCAATGCTCTATTCACTGCACCACCTAGCCGCCGCTATGTATATTCTTTCAGACTACCCTAGTAATAATAACATTCTTAAGAGTTGCAGATATTGTTTTACTATATAAACAGTTTGACCTTATTGAATCCCTTATAATTAGTCATTATAAATTATAAAACATTACAAATAATGTTTACTTTCTTATGTTTCTTCTGATTCTTGTAGGTCAGATTTTCTGTTCAGTTCTGATCTTTTCCTCAAGAATACCTGAAAGTCTTTTAATTCATTAAGTACCCATTTTTTTTTTTTCCTCTTGAGGAATTACACTCAGCTTCGCTGGGTAAGTTATTCTTGGTTGCAAACCCAGTTCCTTTGCTCTTTGTAATATCACATGCTATGCCCTTGAGTATTTTAAAATAGAAGCTGCTAAATCTTGTTATACTGACTCTTGCACCACAGTATTTAAATTGTTTTTAGTTGCTTGTAGTATTTTCTTCTTTGCCAGGGAGCTTTGTAATGTTCCTGTAAATTTTCATTTTGGAATTTCTCTTTCAGGTGGCAATTAATGATAGGTGATTAGAAATTCTTCAATTTCTATTTTACCCTCTAGTTCTAAAACTTCAGGGCAGTTTTCCTTAATAATTTCTTGAAGTAGTATCTAGAGTCTTTTTATCATAGCTTTTAAGGAGTCCAACATTATATTGAGATATTTCACATTTTCTTCTATTTTTTCATTTTTTTTTTTTTTTTGAAAAACAATTGGGGTTAAGTAACTTGCTCAAGGTTACATGGCTAGTCATTATTTATGTGTGGGTGCTCATTTTCTGAGGCTGGATCTGATCTCGGGTCATCCCAACTCCGAGGCCAGCGCTCTTACTCACTGCGCCACCTAGCCACCCCATTTTTTCATTTTTTTAAAATTTTGTTTTTTATTTCTTAGTATCTTGTGAAGTCATTAGCTTCCACTTGCCCTGTTCTAAGTTTTAAAGTTATTTTCTTTGGTAAATTTTTGGATCCTTCTAGTTGGTTGACTTGATTTTATTATATTACTTTTATTTTTTCCCTATTTTTTCTCAGCTTCTCTTATTTGATTTTAAAAATTCTTTTTGAACTCTTCCAAGAATGCTTTTTGTGCTTGTGACCATTTTACATTTTTCTTTGTAGCTTTAGAAGTAGCTGTTTTGACTTCCCTCTCTTCTTCTAAGTTTGAACCCTGATCTTTGTCATCATAGTAGCTATCTGTGGTTGGGTTCTCTCTCGCTTTTGCTTATTAATTTTTTTAGTGGCTTATTTCTTGGCTGTTAATGTTATGTTAGAATCAGGCTCTAATCCCAAGGTGTTATCTCAGGCTTTAGGTTTTTCATGCTGTTGTTTTCTGAGCTCTCTCTGAGTGCCTGATCTCAGGTATTTCTCTTTAGCTGTGACCAGGGCCCCCAGCAATACTGTGACTGCAAATGCCTTTACTTCCTACATTCCCTCCAGGGGCTGTAAGCTTCAGCTTATGCCTCTGCCCTAGAAATAGGGACTCTACCCTCTTGAGAGTGTCCTCTCTCTGCAGTCCTAATCACTAGTGTGTGCTCCTCACCCATAGCCCCAGCCTGGGACCATGTGTGATCATCATACCATGCCCTGAGACCACTCTCAGCCTTTATTCATTCTTTTCCTCGTCAACTATCTGACCCCCACGCTATGAGGCAAAAGTTCCTAAAGCTGAGGCTGCCATGCTCACAACTGCATCCCATTCGCCTTCTTGTTGTCTGTTGAGTAGGGATATCTGTCCAGAAGTATCCACACTTCAGTCAGGCCAGACCACTACCCTAGAAGGTCAGGTCTTTCCTAACATCCTCCCAGGTTGTCTTAGGCTGGATAATTGATCTACCTCAACTTTTGATTATTTCTGCCACTCTGCTCTAAAGTTCACTTTGAGGAATTATTTTAAATTATTTGTAGGGAAATTTGGGAGAGTCAAGTAATTTCCTGCCTTATTCTGCCATCTTCCCACAATCCTCTCTTATAATTCTTTTATTTAAGGGAATACCTAAAAAAAAATGCAGAAGCTGAAATTGTCTAGGCAGTACTTCTACCTCTAGTGCAGGAGTTCTTAACCCAAAGTCTTTGAACTTTTTTTCTTTAATACTTGATGATTGAATTTAAATATAATTTATTTCCTTTGTAATTTAATATATTTTATTCATTTTAAAACATTTGGAGGAGCCCATAAATCTTCAAATTGCTAAAGGAGTCCATAGCACAAAAAAAGGTTAAGAGCTCCTGTTTATAGAATCTTGAATTAGGTATGGGTAATTCTTATATTCTGGCCTTAACCAAGGATCAGCTCAGTTACTTATAGTTGTTATTATTGAATATTACAGGTTATTAACAATGATGACTTTCCAAAATACATGTTGGTATTGAGACTGTTTGTTTCTGTTAGAAGTTTTTGTGTAAATCTGTTTCATATTTCATTTAGGGGAAAGACCTTTTATGTGTGAAACATGTGGCAAAAGTTTTGCTTCTAAGGAGTATTTGAAACATCACAATCGGATTCACACAGGATCCAAACCCTTTAAATGTGAAGTTTGCTTCAGGACATTTGCACAGAGGAATTCACTTTACCAGCATATTAAAGTCCATACAGGTATGACTTGAACTCTGTAGAGAAGGGAATTGTTTTGTAAGAAAACTAAGTGTCCTTAGTTTACAAATAGGTTATATCCCAAAATGTGCATGTAAATCTTTTTTTGTACCTTGGAATACATATACATGTATGTATAAAAACCACCAGGTATGATCACTTTGTGGGGTGTGGGTGGAGGAATACATTTAGAACTTGGGGCTGCAAGCACACTTCTTTCCCCTTCAGTAGGGGCAGACGTTTTCTTTCCTTTAGCCCTTTCTAGACCCAGTACAAGGCTCAGTCTAAGGTTGTGGGAGGATGGGAAATGGTTAAGTCCTCAAAGATTCTCCTTTCCCTTTTGCTACTCCTCCTGCACTGGTTTCTTTTGATACTGTCACTAGAGCTTGGATAAGCATTTGTTTAACCTAAACAGAATTGGAAAATGATGTCTCTTGGGTTTTACTGCCCCATCAAAGGTTTTGATCCTTTCCAGTTGCAAAAGCAATTTGATTTATTACAAAATAAGTAAGTGTGCATGAAGAGTGGAATTTTCTGGGCATGGTGGTGGGAGACTAAATCCTAAACAACATTATTATCACTAGAGAAAACGGGAAGGAGGAGAAGAGTTCCTGTGGGCATAGCCAGGCCTGTCAGTCATACTGAATGTTTATAAATCAGTTTTATGTAAGTCCTCAATTAGGGGAACGGGCTATCCAATTTGTAACCTGGGGAAAACTACTATTTCAATGGAAATATTGGTCATGGTTTTGGTGCAGACCAATGATTTCATCAGTGTAAAGAACTCCCAATGTGAAAGTTCCCTCTACCTATTATAGATCAGTAACTTATTGGAAACTAAAAATCTTCAAGTGTTGCTTAGGGGCATTGAGAAATTACGGTTCTGATCAGACTCACATAGCTAATATTATGTCTCAGAGACAGGACTTTAACCTATGTCTTCCTGATTCCAAAGTTGACTCTATTCACTAAGAACAAATGCTATTTTTGCATTTAATATTTCCTGGCTTCTGGTGTGACTTGAAATGAAAGAATCAATCAGAGTAGTAATTAATTCATTCTGGGGATAGGAAGTTAGATTTCTCTTTTTCTGGGCATCATGATTAGAGACTTTTTATTCTTATGTGTTCAAGGTTTTTACAAATTAATCAAAATGTGTGGGATTTTTTTGAGTAGGCATAGGCATATGGACAGGAAAATGTTAAAGTTATGATTTGTGTTCAAGTTATATGTTTTTCTATCTGTGATCTGTCTGTCTGCCTATCTTTCCATCCATCCGTCTAGGATTTGGACCTGTGGTTTTACTGGGCAACACCCTGATGAGTAACTTCCTCCATCAGTGCAGGTTGACACAAATTCCTAGGGCATTGCTTAATGTTCTGAGAGGTTTAGTGACTTCCCCAGAGTCACTATGGGTGAGAGGGGTGGGACTTAAATTTCAAAATTAAATTTAAAAAACTATCAGATAACTGGGTTTCTTTTGCTATATGTGTAAACATCCATGGTATAGTGGACAGCTAGCCTTAGATCCCACAAAACAGGTTCCTTTGCCGCAAACTTTAGTTATAATTTGGTGATAGAGCTAATGTTACCTGCCGGTGTGCCATTTGGTATAATTTTATTTAGAAATTAAATTAGAATTGATGAAAGTCTTGTCTTTATTCATTCACTTCTGTAATCCCGTAGCACCCTTTCATTCTGTTCATCTACCTTCACCGTATTGTGTTTGCTATAGGTTTAGAAGATACTTCTGTTTTGGAAATTAAATGCAAACTTCTCCCTTCTCCCCTTTCCTTTTCCCCCACTTTGAACTGGAATTCAGGTTTTCTGAGGTCCAGCTTGAACTAACAACTTTTTGACCAAGATTACTTGGATCCCAGAACTTGGGGCTTTTGTGACTCAGGAGGCAAATGCAAATAGATCTCTCACTTGCCCTTTCTCCTAACAACGTCCTAGAGAACATTATAGTTTGAAAATAGACCTTTAAGAGTGTGCTTAGTAAATTGCGTCTATATTTGACAGTAGGGACCTCAACAATAAATAGTATTTCTTTTTTCAGGTGAGCGTCCATATTGTTGTGATCAATGTGGTAAGCAGTTCACACAGCTTAATGCCTTGCAGCGTCATCATCGAATCCACACAGGAGAGAAGCCATTTATGTGCAATGCATGTGGACGGACATTTACAGACAAGTCCACTCTACGTCGGCACACTTCGGTAAGGAGGAATATATAATTTACATTTTCTCTTTCATCTGGTCCCTTCCTCTTTTGAATACATTTTTTCAGTTCAGTGAGCCAGTGCATTATAACTATAAAGTCATATAATTTTGTGAAAGTTCTTTTTACTACTAGACAGTCTTTTTCAGTTCTCTTATTTCTTTAAGGTGAAGAATAATAATGGTGTGATAACCTCAAGGCCAAGAATTGGTCCAGTATAAGCTGCATCCCTGAAATGAAAATTCTTTGAAAGAAAAAATATGTATATATACTATACATATGTACATATGTAAAAATATGTATATATACTCAATTACATAAAAGCACATTAAAATATTGGCCTATTTGAGCTCTTGTTTTTCTAAAAGCATGTAAATGAGCTATTGCATTGAAATGTAGGGAAATTTAAAATAGTATACATTAGAAATTGAGTCACACTCATACTTTCATTTTGAGAAATACTTAAATCCTGAAACATTTAAAACAAAAGCTACTTAATTTAAAGAGTTTTTAAGTTGCTCAAATATGTTTAATGCAGTTTCGTGGAATATATAACTGTTAGATTCTTCTGTAAACGTAGTGTAGCATACCCTTACCTGCCAGTACTCTTACCGAAGGAATGTAAATTTTGACTGAAACCTTACAAGATGTCTTGGGGTTTACAGCTAGATATCTTTCTTAAGGACCATACCTTAAACTCAAACCCCTCTGGCTTTCATTGATTGGCCAAGAGCAGGTCCCAGGCCAAGCCCTGCTTGGTCATTGTTTGGCTATGATTGTCTCAGAGTAAATGTAAATAGCAATTCTTACTGTTTTGGCTGGAAATCTTTCTTGAGGGTCTTCCCCTTCCAGATTGATTTTTTTTTTAAACTAAGTTAAAAAGACCATTCTCTGCCTCATTTCTTATTTAACTTTAATCATTGATTGGGACTGGCCTTGGTCAGACTGAGACCCGTTAAAGACCTTAGCCTAAATCATCTCCAGTCGTCCTGATCTATATCTTGCCACTGGACCCAGATGGTTCTGAAGGAGAAAGTTAGGCTGATAACTTTGCACAGTCCTCCCTCACTTAAATCCAATTTACTTGCATGTCAGAGCATCACCTCCCTCATGTCATGATCCTCTTTGAGAATGAAGGATAAATAACATTCCTCTGTATTTCCCATTTATATTTCAAATAAGAGCCTTAGCAGCTAGCAAAAAATGGCATTTTGAGGTTTTCTAAATTCTGTCACTTTTTACCCTATTTTGCTTTTGACTTTTTACTTTAAGAACATTCTGTTCAGATTAAATGTAACAGTTATTTCTCATCAAGCCAGGGGATGCTAGTGTCAGGAGCTTTTGGAAAGAAGTATCTTGCTAGTTCTTCTCCCTCACTGATAGCCCCCATGTGTGATAGCAATGAAATAAACAGATGGTATTTATTCTCTTCCTCCTTTCCCCTCTCTCCCCCCTCCAAATCCCTTCAGTAATCCCAGACCATCCTTTGATTCTGTTTATCTATTTTCACTATGTTGTGTTGGTTATAGAAGATACTTCCATTCTAGGGATTAGTGCAAAATAAGTTTGTGTTATCCCTGTTCTACCTTTAACCTGTGTAATGGATACGAAAGATCTTGGGGTCAAATGTAATTGTTAATGTAGTTTTGCTTAATTTTAAGATCTTTCCTAACCATTAATAGGCCCATGTGACATGTTTAAGTCACATGGAAGCCTAAGTCACATGAGTTTGAGTCACATGAGTCTATAGTGGGAGGAACTTGCTGAATGGGAAAATCAGAGCCCAGAGGAAATTAGTGAGAGCAGTTAAGCTGAGGGAGAGAGAGGAAGCAGGCAGCAAGCTGAGTGTTGTTTGTAGGGAGTCCCTAACTGGGGGAAGGCTTGGGGATGGCAGTATTCTCTGCATTGTTATTGTGTATAGATTTCTTTGGTGCTATGATGGATTTGGCTTTCTGGTGTTTGACCTAAATGTCTTGGTTCTGTTTTCCATGTGGAGAGTCTGTTATATTTTGCAATTCAGAATTATGCAGGCATATCCATAGCCATCGTAGGTGCTGTGAGTGAATAGCTCATTGGCACTACAACTGTCTATAAGTGGAAAAGGAATTCTCATCAAGCATCCCTAATTTTTTTCTTTTAGTTTCAGGAACCTAAAGGAAAGAGATTTTGTGATCCTTGCAATGAGATCCCTATCAATTAGGGACTTGGGTGTGAGATCTAGTTCATCGCTGGGTATATGCAAGCAGGAGTTAACTACCTTCTCCATTTTGCCTCAGAAGCAACAGGATGAAGTTCCTCTAGCATGTGTTAAGATTATGAGGAAAAAACCTGCTGCTGCTGGGGAAGAGTAAAGCTTAAGTTGCATCTCTGACATTAACAGCTTTATTACAGGCTTTATTACAGACTTTACTCAAGATTTTTTATCAGTTAAATTTTCAGGGCTGGGGGGAGGGAGGGAGTATTACCTATATTTGGACCAATATAGTAGTTTTCTTTATACAATATTATTTTAAGCAAAGCATAATACATGATTAGTTGCTTAAATTTTTTTAAATTAAATTTCATTGTTTCAAATAAGCATTTTTTTTTATTTCCCTCTTACTACTAGGGGAAAAAAAGAAAACAAAACCTCAAAACAATTTCCTACATTGGCCAGGTCCAAAAAGTATATATCATTCTGAACATTTAGTCTCTTACCTCTCTATTGGGAGGTTGGTAACATTCTTCATCATTGGCCTACTTAAAGCTTTTTAATAAAGATGATAATGATCTTAATAGGTTGGTATAAATCTTTTAAGTTTATGCTTATAGTTTTTGGTTTGTATTTTTAGAGTAATTTTATTTATACTCTCCCTATTCCCCTACCCCGCTTTTTTCTTAGGACAGATGAGTTTGGATAATTGGTTTCATCTCAGTTCTTGTGTGACCTGAAACTAGTTTAGATTTGCCCTAACAAGTTAACTATTTTCTTTTTAAGGATCCCTGAGCATTTTCCAGTTATAGTAGTATTAGGCCCAGTTTTGTAGAGATCAAAACTGAAGTGTATAGAACCCCAGTTTCAGCAGAAAACAAACTACTAGTTTGAAAGGATAGAACCATAAAGAAATATCAAATTCAAGATATTTTATTTGTATTATTCTTTGAATTACTTAATGGTGATGTTTGTTTTCTTTGTAGATACATGATAAGAATACACCGTGGAAATCTTTCCTCGTTATTGTAGAAGGTTCACCCAAAAATGAAGACAGCCATAAAACTGAACAAATGGATGAGGACTATCCATCACCCAAAATATCAGAAAAGCTGCTCTCATTTGCAGAAAATGGCCACTTTCAGAACTTGACTGCAGTTCAAGGAGCTCTGACTGCTTTACATGAAAACAGTCCTCCTACAGATCTAGACTGTAAATCAGATGATCCTGTAGTCCCCCAGGAGACCCTCATAGCTACCACATTAAGTGATCTTACAGTACTTCATTCACAGACAGACTCAATTCAACCATCACTTCATGCTTTGTCAAACATAGAATGATTGTTTCAAGTTGTTTGCCAAGAAAATTCAACATAGGAGATACTTTGAATACACATTGCCTGTGCTCCGAAACATGCCAGTAGCAGACATAGAATTTTCAGTGGGCACACAAAGAAAAGATGGGCTTATATGAGTGACATCCCCAGATTTTCCTGAAACCCCTGGTACTTGCACATCTTTATCAAAACATTTTTTTATAAATCTCACTTTCCAGACCCCCATCTGCATGATCTCAAATATACTTTCCTCAGCAGTTATTATTCCACTTTGAGTAGATGTGTTGTATTTGTTCTAAGGCTTAATTATTCTTATTTTTTAAAAAAGTTCAGATAAGCTCTTTTGAACCTAGTTTTTACCCATTATCAATTCAGTTACTTAATTTCCTGTGAATAGGTCCTCCACAGGCTTCTCATTGTCTCAGTCCACCTGTGTGGATGCATTTATGTGATAATCTTAGGGTATTTTTCCAGTTGAGTTGATTCTTTGATGAAATGATGTTGGGACCATATTTTGCCAAGTGTCTTTCCTGACAAATCAAGCCAAATAATTGGAGCTTGGGATCATTGCAGTGCAACCCTTTTTCATATTGAAAAAAGTATTGTTGAGCTCATTTTTTAGTATCACGTAGGCACAAAAAAGGACCAATTAATTTTTAATAATAAACCCAATAACAATCTCTTTACTGTCTCTACAAATAACTTAGTCATTTCTGAAATTCCAAGCGTAATTGTTACCAAAGAATCCAGCAGTAGAGCAGCTTTTTGTCACAAGGTGCTTAAAAATTATGGAAGAACTTGAGAATTTGTTAAGGACTGATGCAACTTTCTTCCTCTGGCAAAATGTAGTGGTTGTGGGATTATTTGGATTTCACTGTTGTGGCTTTCACGTAAGTAAATTTTCCTGACTTTTGATTTGTTGCCACTTGTTGATAGAGGCATAGTCATCCAGGCTTTATTACTTAAGATCACAATTTTTAATGACAAGCACCTAACACTATAGAATTCCAAATAGATATTTAGTTGAAGTGTTCCAAATGGCCACAACTCAAGGTTGTATTTTAATAATTAAAAGGTTTCACCAGGTATTTAAAACTGTGCAATCATTTCATTGTACTGCAAAGATGCTCCTGTTTTTCTCTTCAAAGTATTCCTTGAGAAGCCTCTTTTGTCGCACTTACTGCCGGTGCTCTTTAACAAAACAAAAGCCAAGTTTGAGCTCTACAGTACTAGTACAGGTGTTCTAATTTTTGAATTGGCTATATTTTGGTGAAGTACTTTGGTTCAGATATGGTCCTGGGAATAAATCTATTTGTTTGTGTAAAGAATTTTACAGAACCATAAAATATTTAACTTGTGTTCCCTTTAAGTTTTATTTTGCTGAATTTTCTATGAACAAAAATTGTGTGAGGTAGTTGTATTTTCTTTTGTTTTCATGAAACCACTGGAAAGTGCTTTAACCATGTAGGTTTCTTTGGAGAAAGTCTGTTTTACTCTTTTTGAAGTAATTTGACCATTTTCTATATTAGTGTCACACATTTAAGCTATTTTTAGCAAAATATTCGGTTAACTTACGAGTTTCACTACCACAACTACAATTTCAAAAACTGCATTGTAGATCTGTATCCAGAGTAAAAATTTGCAGGGTGTTTTTCCTCCCTCAGGTTTCAGCTTTTTTTTTTTTTAATTTCTTGGAAAGAGGGAAAAACACACATTAACTTGTTTTTTTCTTGAAAAACCAGTCACTCAGAAGGAATTTGGATATTAGATTTTTATTTAATGATAGTTTGGTGGTCTTAAATTTTTGTAACTTTTCAAGGAACAATAAAAATTTACGTGTTCAATCTTTTGATGAATGGATGTTTACTTTAAGTTCACTGTGCTGTGAAGTTCTTTGTATCCAGTACTTAATGAAATCTGGACTCAGGTAAAACTTGAGTAAATACTATGACTAAAGCACAATCAACTATGTAATTGTGTAAACAAATTTTGAAAGCAAGGGTCTATAACCTATTTTATGGTATATTGTTAAAATACTTTTAAGATATATTAAAATGTCAAAATAGTGTTTTTTATAACTGAATTCCTCAATTGTCTAAATTTTTAATCCTTTATAGGGATAGCATGGAGAAATTTTTTTAAACTCAGAATTTGTACATCTTAATTTTGTTATGTAAAAGTTAAATATACTGCAGTCTTCAATGCAGCATTAAAGTTAGAACATTTTATCATGATAGTATATCTAATATTGAGTCCTATAGAAATCTTGCTGATTATAACCATCATAAGTATGGAAAATGCCAGATTTGTAGAATAGTACACCTTCACCCTCTAGTTAAGGATATTATTTTTAACTGAAGTTTGTGGGAATTGTATAGAAAAAGCAGGGAGAGTTACTGTATCTGCTTATGTTGTAATTTAACATTCTAATAAAAAGTTTTCTTCTATTCTGTGGAGATAGGATTAAGAGAATCAGAGGAATCTTTAGTGTCCTATGGACATCTCAAAACTTAGAATTTCCAAAACAGGTGTCATCACTTTCCCTCACCTCCAACATGACTGCCCTTTTTTCATCAGGATACCACTTGCCCAAGTCAAAACCTTGGTCTGATCATTGGATGTGATGAGTGAGAAAATGAGGATGGTTGTCAGCTCCCCTCAAACTTTAACATCTCTTGCATTAGAACTCACCCACCCCCCTTTATACTACCACTACTTATCTGGACTATAATAATTTTAATTTTGTTTTCCATTCTATCCTTAGTTCTAGTCTTTCCCTTCATGAATCCATCTTAATATAATAGCCAAAACCTTCTAGCACAGGGGGAAAAAAGCCTTTCAGTGACTTAGTACTCAGAGAAAATATTTGCACCTTGTTCTTTGAGGTCCTGCAGAATTTGCCTTCAATCTAACTTCAAGCCTCATTTCACATTACTCAACATATGTTCTGTTCAAATGACTTTCATGCATTCTCTCAAGCTAGTCCCTTACCCCGAATGTATTCCCTCTTCAACTCTTCCTTTCAAATTTTCTGGTCTTTATGGAAAGGTACCACCACCATCTGTGTTCAGTCTATTCCCTACAGCTGGTTGTGTTTTCCTACCCAAAATCCTTGAAACAATTTTAATCTCATATTTTTGCTACCTTATATTATGCTTATTCATGAATATGCCATTTATCACCCCCCCCCACTTACCCCTCGTATTCCTACAGAATGGAAGATACAAATTTTGTATTTATAGATGCTTAATAAGCATTTACTAGTTTGTCCTGTACCAGTTATTTGAGACGTTTCCCAAAAGAGCCTCCTGTGTTTTGTTTTTTTTTTTTTTTGTTTTTTTTTTTGCTTTTTGGAGGCAGAAAGGCAGGGCAATTGGGGTTAAGTGACTTGCCCAAGGTCACAGCTAGTAAGTGTTAAATGTCTGAGGCAGCATGTGAACTCGGGTCCTTCTGATTCCAGGGCCAGCAATGTATTCACTGTGCCACCTATCTGCCCCTCCTGTGTTGTTGTTAAAATATTTTGATTGTGAACTTTAAGGAAGAAGGCTTAAGTACTAAATTCTTTCTAGGACCTTTAAAGAGAAGTAGCCAACGAACAGTTATGGGCATGCTAACTTTAGGAAGGCCTTAGAGACCAATATGATTATGAAGAAATTAGGGATGTTTAGCCCACAGATGAGAAGATAAGGAACAGTAAGGGTATTATATTCAAGTATTTGAAAAACACTTTCATTGAAGGATTAGACTTTGGATCAATTAAAACTATCCCAAAGGAATTCCGGGCTGCCTAGAGAAAGGTAGTAGGTGTGCCTCAGTTTTCTGAGCAAAGGCTTTTGAATGTGTTGTTTATTCAAACATGGTTTGGACCAAATGGCCAGGGGTAGCTCTTCCAGCTGGAACAGCTAAGTGGCACAGTGAAGATTGCTGGGTTAGAAAGATGAGAGTTCAAATTGGACACTTAATCTTAAGTACCTCAAGTTTCCTCCCTGTAAAATAAGCTGGAAATGACAAACCAGTATCTTTGACAAGATAATACCAAAGGGTCACAAAGAGCTGGACGCAATTCAACAACAAAATCTTTCCAACTGAGATCATGAAAATGTACATCACCTCTTCCAGGTCACCAGAAGTCCAAATACCTTTATATCAAACTCCCAAATGGAAAGGGGGAAAAGGGGATAAGCAGTTGCATAAGTGCTTACTATAAAGTCAGGCACTGTGCTAAACACTTCACAAATATCTCATTTGATAAAACCACCCTGGGAAGTAGGTGCTATGTTACTATAAATGAAACTGAGACATGCAGAGGTCAAGTGCTTTGTCCAGGGTCACAAAACTGTTATGTGGCTGAGACCAAATTTGAATTCAGGACTTCCTGATTCCAGCCCCGGTGCTTTATCCACTTGCCATTTAGCTGCCATGGAATGACTAAAAGCATTTTGTTATATATTAATATTGCTTTGTTGAATTTTGTGTGAATTAAGATTAGCATTAGGCATATCATTTGATGCAATGGAAGGGCACATGAAAACCACTTAAGCATTTCATTTTATACTTTATGAACACTTTTCTGTATTTGTCATTAACATTCCTTAGCATTCTAAAGACTTCAAATAAAACATTTGCATAGTACCTATGAGGACCTGCTGTATCAAATTGTACCTATGATTAAATGCTTCAGACTTTTGTTGTACATTTATCTTTATTGGGTCACATATTTGCCTATATTAGTCTTTTCCACTTGAAGCATCAGAAGAATTCATCAAATGTTGATAGAACCTTGTGAAAAATGTATTTACAGGGTAAAATAAAATTTTATTTTTTCATGTAGTTTCTACCAATTTAACTTTTATGATTTTTCAAATTTTCAGAATTTATACTTTGGTTGTCATAATAACATAGTTTTGCTTACATCCTTACTGATAAAATGTCCAAGATATTCTCTGCTGAACAGATTTTAGACCCAATAAGAACTATATCATCCACCCCATCTGATGGTAAAACTTGCAGATAGTGAATTCAGATGTAGTAATTGTTACAGCTGCAATGTGTGAGGCAGAGAAAATGTATTCCTCATCTGATTCTAGAATGATAAATCCATCCATGAAGTTACTTTTTTAAACGACAATCTGAAAGGTAACGAGCAATTTGGTTCTTGGGACCAAAGTTCACAACAACAGAGATAAATACCCACAGTATGAAAGGTAAAGATGGTTCTTGGCAATGGGCTGAAGCTCCTCAGGCAGTGCAAGAACACTTGCAACAGCTAAATATTACAATTCAATCTGGCCTTACTACATATTCTACTACCCATGTCATCAAGAAAAGTCCCATTTCCCCCCCAATATTTTTAGGCAAACATATGTTTAGGAACATTAAGAAATGCATAGATACTGAGGGTCACAATGTAACAAGCAATGCTCTAGCTGGTCCATTATATTAGTTGACTCAGAAAAATTCATTAACCTAATTGTTGCCCATGGTGTTATCCATGGAAGAAACCTACCCTTACAAACCAATGTGGACTAGTTTGGGGGGATGGGGGGGAAGGATGGGTTCCTATCTTTTGCCATCCTTTGTTCAACAAAACTATGTCATGTAATCCATTCCTATATATGAGGTACCTTCACTTTGACCTGAAAACTGAAAGGAAGCAAAATCTCAGGATGAATTTTATCCCGTATTCTCACTGCAGAATCCTTTCACTGAAAATTATCAGAAAGTATTCATCCAGAAGTACATAAAACGGTTGATTGCACTGGTTGCAAAGAACACTGCATATGTATTCAATGTTTGTCAAACAAGCCAGATATATTTGGCTTAAAATTTTTGTAGACAGTAAACACTAAAAACAAATACTAAAAAGCAATGATACCAGTTAGTTTTGTGATAACATCTTGTGACTATTGTAGTACCCTAAATGTCCATAAGTATCTAGAAGGAATAAGATGCTGCCTCCATAACTACCTGGCTTAAATTATAGTTTTCAAAAAAGTCAGACTATCCCCTGCACTAACAGGCTATTACAGATTCCTGGTGGAATAGGTCTGAAAGAAATGAAAACCTGTTCTGAAATTTGGGAACTTGGATGCCTAAACCAATTTTTTATTTTTATTATTTTTGGGGTGCTCAAAACCTATCCACTCCTGTGGTAGTGAAAAAAAGGACACAACAGTAAAGACAAATGTCACCTTGGATATGTATTAGGTCTAGTTGTGGGACATTAAGTGACTACAGTATCTCTAGAAGCTTCTCATTTGTAAAATGACATTTGCACTATGCATCTCAGTTTTGTGGAGAAAGTGCTTTTGTAAGCCCTAAAGCCCTATGAAAGCATGAGTCATAAACCATAAAACACTACACAAATGAACTAATTCACATAAATATTGCTTCTCTCCCTGATTCAAGCTAAAATCATTTGCTCAGAAGTTGATAATTTCAAGGTTATTTGAAAAAAATCATGTTCATAATTTAAGTATAAAATAGAGTATACTCTTAAAACCTCAGTGAAACTTGGATGTGGCACATTTATTTTGAAGAGGGAAGGAAAATGACTGATGCTCTTAGGCTAAATGAGCAAAATAATAGTAAACTGCAACTAATCTAGAAGATAAAAGACAGCATATTTGAGTTCATGGTATAGAAAACAAGAAATTAGAGTTAGCCCAAAATAAAATGATCTGTGAAGGTTTCACATATCAAATGTGTGAAACTACAAATGATGAATTTGGGAAAAGCAGGGAGGAACTTTTTTGTGTACTCTTTTGTGTGTGTGTGTGCTTTTTGGAAGGGGAAAGGCAGGGCAATTGGGGTCAAGCGACTTGCCCAAGGTCACACAGATAGAAAGTGTTAAGCATCTGAAGCCAGATTTGAACTCAGGTCCTCCTGACTCTGGCTGGTGCTCTATTCACTGTGCCACCTACCCGCCCCACTCCTGTACTTTCTTAAAATTTTTTATTTTTTGCTTTTTGGAGGGCAATTGGGGTTAAGTAACTTGCCCAAGGTCACATGGCTAGGTTTTTGTTTGTGTGTTAAGTGTCTGAGGCCGGATCCAAACTCAGGTCCTTCTGACTCCAGGGCCAACGCTCTACTCACTGTGCCACCTAGCTGCCCTCTTAAAACTTTTTAAAAATTTTTTTTTGTTTCTTACGATTTCCTAAGGGAAATTTTCAAGAAGATTCTAGAGATATAAGTCTGTGTAAACCTTCATTTAACCAGAAATTTCACTATGTTAAATCACCACAGAAGGCTCAGTAACCTACCTCCCTATAAGAGTCAACTTGGCACCTTAACTTACAATTTCAGATTTTCAACTTAATAGGTAGATTGTTTGGTAAGGAAGCTCTCTCTCTTGTAAACAACAGTTAGCAAGAATTACTAATCAAAACATTAATCATAATTTTGACTTTATTACTATACAAGTTCACACAAAACATACATAATCTGTTCCTGCTAAGGCAGAATCATTATTAAATAGTTTTCATGATAAGTTTTCTGACCTAGAAAGTGATAGGAGGATTATCAGCAGCTTTATTCTCTGTACTTTACATGATATGAAAACTGCTGTTATCACCATTTATAACACGGGCTAATTACATCATATTGACATGCTAGACTGCCAAATCTACAAAAATCACAATGTTTTACATTTAGACAAATATGTGCACGATAGCAGAAAAAACACACTGTTAAACACCACAAAAGCTAGTGCATATAGTTGACTATACTATTAGATATTATTTATGCATATCACAATTGTGCAAAAATACTGTTTTCATATCACTGGATAAATAAAAAAGGAACCACAAAAAAGGAAATCAAGAGACAAGTTTTAAAAACATTTCCACAAAAAGCAAAGCTTTTCTGTAAGAAATTTTACCTGTGACTGTCATCTTTGACCACGAATAACCAAGTATAAGCTTTCCCAAATAACTTGGTTGATCCATGAAAAAATATTTACCATAAATGAGTCAGACTTGCTAAAATACAAAAACTTTAACATAATTCCATAATTATTACCATTATTTATAAAGAAAGTCTTACGAATATTGAAAACCCAACTCCTTAGCTTGTTTAAAGAAATATGGCACTATTCCATTATACTGGGATAGCAATTCAATGCAATTAAATTTATATTCACTCTATTCTAGTTTGGGGTTTTGTTTGTTTGGGATGAATATTATATATACACATCTTTATACTCTGGCTGGTTTCTTCCATCAATAAGAACTGCTATTTTCCTATGCTTCTGGGCTACAAATAGCTATTAGTTCTTAACAAGCCCAGATATTGTGTTGAAACAATATTTGCTGCAACACAGATTGTAATAGTGACAACTTAACATACCTGAATCCTTAAAACAAAGTGTCATGTCACTTATAAGTCTGTGGTGAACTGACAGTGTCGGTTGTTGATAAAAGAGAATAAAGAGTTCACTTAAAAGAAAAAAAAAGTCAATGATTAAAATTATTCTTGTATCTTGTGGAATAGAATCTTGGAGAAAATACATATATTAGTAAGCAAGGGGAATGGAAGCACAATCCCTTCAATAAAATTCTCTAAGGAGAAGAAAGTCAGCTACACTGGCAAAAAAATAACAGCCTTCCAATCCTGGTAAATTTCTGGTAAGTACCATACTATCAAATTACCACATAAAAGTGTTAATGTATATTGTATGAGGATAAAAGTATATTTTTCTGCACAAACAAGTGCCACAAGAAGCTGACTTTCTTTTTTGGTTATCTTGCCTGTTTAGCCCAATGAGGTTTGAGGAAAGAGCTTTTTTTTTTTTTTTTTTTAAGTTACTCCAAAGGAAAAGTGACAGCTGCTTCTTGAAATACTGTGCTGTGCTACATTTCAATTTCTAATTTATATTATACTGTTCTAAAAATGATTTCTGGTTCCATTGCACAAGTGAATAAAAGTCCTCAGACCTCACAAGGCATTTTGTTTCACAATTCCAGTGTACTCATCCTATAATGTTGCATATTATACTTATCTGTCATAACCTCAGCATCTACTACAGTGTTCTGCCCACAGAGAAGGTGCTTAGTAAATGTTAATTTAAGATTTCATTGATAATTATATTTTGTAGAATTTTAGAATTGGAAAGTTTCTTCAAAGTTCATTTGTCAGCCCAGAGAAGTTGTGACTTTCTATCCCATTATCCTATTTCAATATCTGCCTAGATTACTGCACTAGCCGCCTAACAGGTATCTCCCTGACTCTAGTCTCTTTATCTTCCACTTCTACAGGCCACTGCTAAACAAATACTAAAATATTACTACTTTCAACATTATTCATTCCTAAGTTCAAAAACTTTTCATAGCTCCTACTAAGTACAGTGCAAATGTCTCTGCCTGGTATTTAAGGCGCTCTACAGTCTGACTTCAGTCTACCTCTTCGACCTTTTCTCTCCTTATCCTCCTACATGTATTCCACAATCTGACCAAAATGGACTATTAACCACTTCTTGAACATGATTTGCCTTGCCCTAGCCATTGCTCATTATACACCCTTTACTTCTCCCTTTTTTCCATTATCATCAGCCAACATCATACCCATCCTTCAAGTTCCAGCTCAAATACCACATTCTCCACGCATTCTGCCAGGATCACTTTAGCCCAAGAGAATCTTCCCAATCTTTGAACTTTGAATCACTCTCAGGGCACTATAACATTTTTCCTTATATTGAATGTAAACACAAACAAGTCTTATCTCCCCCAACAGATTTTTATCTACTTTGAGCAAAAAGGCAAACCTACAGAATAGTGCCTACCACAATGTATAGCACAAAGGTGCCTCAAAATCATTTCTTGGATGAATGAGCCAAACCAAAACCCAAGCCTCTTTTTCACCTCCCAATCTAATACTTTTTTAAAGAGGTTTTTATTGATATATTTTTAACACTGTGAATTTCCTAGCACTACTTCACCAAAACAGAATTCTCTTTTAATAGCAAAAAAGGTACAATTAACTAAAGCAAGTCAGCACACCTAATGATCTTTCCACTTTACCGCACTCTCCTTTAATTATACATAAAGGTGTCAAGGACAATTCAGTATTTCTCACTAACCTGAGAAGTTATGACAGGGATAAGACTAATTGTCATTCTATTTTTATCACAATCAATAAATTCATTTGCAAAGAGAAGCAGGCATATGAAGTCAGTGTACAAATTTAGAGAGAAGTGGTTTTTTTCTAAAATTATAAATGGTATAAAACCAAATTCTCACAATAACCTATAAACAAATTTCTTGATGCCTCTGAGCATGTGATTTCAATAATCATTACATAGATATTTCATGATGATGTTTTATAGTTTTCTAAAAACTAAAAAAGAACTGCCAAGTAATATTTGAAAAACTGCCAAATCAGGGTTTATTTTTCTCACTTTCTCATCTCCAGTATATTTTGGAAAGAGTAATCCACTGGACTTTCTGACTATGGATTCCTTGTGATACATACCCAGTGATAGGTGGGGACTAAAGATTTACACAAACAAGAATGAATAAGCCCAGAAATGGTATACAATTGTGTAAAGCTAAAATCATGGCAAAATCAACCAACCTTGTTATTTACTTAATTAACCATGTGGCTAGAAAATAGGCAGGAAAAAGAATGCAATGTAAAAACAGTTAGTATTGCTATGTGTAGAAGAGTCACCTGTTTACCACCAAGATTTATATTCAATTCCATTTGCTCTTAAATCTCCAAATAACATTCATTTTTTTTCCTGAGGTTAACACACTACTCTAAAATACACCATTATTTCAATCCAAGGAAAATTATTCTGTTAACTTTTAAGAAAACAAACAGCAATTATAAAGAGATCTTTTAAACTGGGAATGTCCACAAAACAACATACCATACATTCAAATTCCACATTATCATTAGTACTTGTGATTGTTCCATTGTCACCCAAAATATTTATGTCTTTAATAGGGCAATACAGTTTAAAACAAGCTATGGGATAACTCTTTACATTTAGTCTTAGTATCCCCCAAAATAACAACATGGCCATTTCAGCCTAAGAAATATTAACAGCAACACAGTGACAGGCTAGGAAACATTACTATGTCTACATACAGCATCTGCTTAGTAACCTAACAGCTAGGAGAGTTTTGTATATGAAGACTGAAAATATAGATAACCCAAAATAGCTTCAAACACTAAAACATTTCAAACATACCATCATCTGATGAGCTATTCTTAATAGTCCCCTAGTAAATTTGACTTCCTAACCAAAAGAATAAGCATGTGAAAAAAAGAACAATACCAAAATCACTAATTAAACTAAATGAATTGCATATATATAACTCATTGCCAGCAATCCTAAAAGCCTACCTTTCCCTGACATACCACAAGTATATACAAAAGAGCACAACATCTATATAGACTTAAGAGGCATTGAAAAAGTCAGAAAAATATATTTCCTGATCAAACCATCCTTTGTGATTCTGAAGATGGAAGTTATTTCTATCATAAAAACAAGAAAAATTTTCTAATGAAAAAAAAACATTTCACATAGAATACATATATATTTCATGTGTACACATAGTGAGGAGATGGAAATCTTACTATACTATCTGTATATAGTAATTTGCACAACAAATAACAGCTAGGAGTGTGAATTTCTTTCTGTGTTTATACGATATATGTTTAGAGGTTAGTGGGACATTTCAATTACTGTCACATGGTAACTATGGTGTACTAACTTTTTTATTACTTGAAAAATGTTCTAACACTTCAAACTGGAAAAAAAGGCAAAAAAACTGTTAAAATACTTTTAACAGTATTATAGTTGCAAGGGCATAAATTAATAATAACTATTATTTAAATAGTAATTAAAAGTTTGCAAACTAATTCATACACATTATGTCATTTAAGGCCTCACAACAACAGTGTGAGGTAAGTACCATAGGTAGTATCATCATTTTACAGGTAAGGAAACAAGCTCAAAGATATTATTAGTGACCTGCCCATAGTCACACAGCTAATAGGTGTCAAAAACTGGGTTTGAACTGAAACTTTTCTGACTTTTAAATTTAGCATTCTAGCCACGATGCCAAGGTCTCTAAAAATCTTTGCATGGACCAACTTCATGTTCTGTTCCTCATGAGTTTTTCAGTAATATGAATATATATGTGTATGTGATGATGACTGAATTTGATTTTAATTTCCTGGCATGAGAAAAATAAATTGTTAGCTGTCCCTATACTCATGACAAGTAATACCAACAGACCCAGATCACTGCATAACCTTTTTTTTATGTCTATAAACAGGGTATAAAAGCAAAGGAGCTAATCACTAGCACCAGTAAGATAGTTTTGTAATAACTCAAAAAAACCCTAAATTTGTTTCTAACAAAACAAAAAGATAAACTCATTCCCAACAACTGCCCATTACATACACATGTTTAAAGCTAGTATAGATTAAAATGCTAATATGTGTATTCCATATGCATAAAGCATATATTTACATTATTAAATTGGTGCTAAAGCCTAAGGCACCATACAGAAACATCAAGCAAAAATAAAACTTGGGTTCTTTAAACACTGAAAAAGAATGAAAAATATATTATTTCATGGGGTATTTTTTCCAGAGATCTTAGAAATCTGACAAATATATACTATTTCCAAAGTACATACAAACAACATTAGAGGGCCCTTATTTATCCATTTCATCATAACATAGACACAGGGATCTTAAACAATATGCAATCATCTGGTTTATATGCAACAAAAATGAAACCATTAATGGGAAATGGGGTATCCCGTAATGGTCACTGGCCATTAATATATATATATATATATATATAAATAGGAGTTAGGCTGCATGCCACAAAGATTCTAGGCAATTCACTTCAGGTCACCATCCACTTCTCCGTCCCCCTGAATTGACTTTTTGATACGAAGTAACATAGTAGTAAGCCACTGATCCAAGCGAGATATTGAGTCAAATTCTTTCACCTAGTTTATGGGAGGTAAAAAAAAAATTAGATTGATACAAACAGAAATGAAGGCATAGGATATATATCTATTAAGCATTTTAATACATAATATACTTAATCTATGCATTTGGAGAAATGTCCACAAAGAGAGGAGGGAAGGGGGAGAAGAAGGGGGAGAGGAAAGGAAAGGGGAAGCTGAAGGGGAAGCAGAAGGGGAAGGAAAAGAAGAAGTGGAGACCTACAGATATCACCAAGAGACATCAGTGATCTATTTGTCCCTCTGTATAGGTGTTTCTGTGTAATAGCTACACATGCCCACTCTTCCTATTTATGATATGTGCAATCAAGGAAGAATATGCCCTGGTAGGAAATGACAGTGAAGAATGTGATATTACAACTTTTCTTACTATTATTTCATTAAATGCCCCTACTTCTAACCAATTGTATTCTTCAAGTAGAGAAAAACAAATATATTAGTGGGGGTTCAAGAACTGTTTTGGAGGACCCAGATGTACTTTAAACCTGGGCTTAACTATTTGAGGGGCCCTGCATTTATGGGGGGATACTATATATTTTTATGTAGGCAGGCCTAGTCTGTAACAAAGATTGTATTTTAAGCCTTTATAGCTTGGTAAAATTTTGAAAAAACCATATTGTTACACTCTGTTGGCATCATCCTAAGGAACTATGGGTCACTTCCATGCTATAAATATGATAATTATGGAACCGAACTGGATATTTCTACTAATATCACATTTGGCACATACAATACAATAAACTTCAAAAATTCTGTTTGGGAAAACATGGACACATTTACAACATGAAAACATGAAAAAAATACTGCAAGTCAAATCTTTTAATAACTCTATTACAGTCATGTAAGTATAAAAAGCTATGTGTCACTTACTGCTTCAGTATAAGCCTCACTGTTCTGTTCCTCATGAGCTTCTAGCAGTTTCTGACAATATAAAAATATGGATAAAAAGTATTGTTATCCTAGAGTAGAAAAACAGGAGATCTGGGTTCTAGGTTGATGCTTGCCCAATAACCTTGGGCAACCTTTCTGGGGCTCATTCTTTCATCTATGAAATGAAAGGATAATATGAAGTAATCTTAGAGGCTGCTTTGTGGAGATTCTACGTATGCCAACATTCTATGTATGGCAGCCTTAAACTCCTGTCTTTGTGCTCAAGTAATAAAGATACAGCTTGTTTCTTGAATTGGAACATCTAAATTACTTAATGTTGCTTGCCACTTCTGAAATACTCTCAGAAAATGTCAACATCTCCATAAATTTGAAAATAGTTCTTCAGCAAATCTGCAAAAACAACATTTGAGTCAACATTCGACTATAATCTTGTTTCCAATATTTTCATTTTCTAATGTCCTTGATGTTTTTGCTTCACTATATTATGGCCAGCAAAAATGACTATGAAAGTAGAAAAGTACTAGGTCTCAAACAGCCCAGTGAATTCCATATTCTATAAATTAGAGCCACCTGACACTAAAGGATCAATGTATGTGCTATCTCAGAAAGACAATGTATATTTTCTAAAGTGTGCATCATGTACATACACATCTTAGAGGTTATTTACTTGGCAAGGATGTACTACAGGAAAGAGAATTCTAAACTCAGATGCAAATAAAACTTTAGTTCAAATCTCAGCTTCAACAATTACAATCTATGTAATTCTGGGCAAACCACTTAATCTCCTTCAGCCTGATACCTCATCTGTAAAATAATAATACATATTAAGGATCTAGAATCATCTAGAATGATTATAGGGCTGTTTTGCAGATCAAATGAAATAAAGTGGTTTGAATGTCTTAATGTGACATATGAGGTCAGCTAGTATTATTGTTGCTAACAGTACCAATTTTACTTACTTTTAATAATTTGCATTCCCTTGAATCAGTAAATGCTGGAAACATTTCTTCATATTTTTCAAGAGCAAGCTAAAACAGAAAGATAACTTTATGCTTCAGTAAAGAAAATTATCATTTTCTTATGAAATTTAATACCATTAATAACATTTTCCACTCTTTACATAAACATTTAAGAAATATCACAAAACTTAACAAATGAGACCTTATTTGTTTGTCTTTTGTAATATGACACCTTGGAAAAAATGAAACAATATAAAAATGAGAAGTCCTGCAAGAAGGATGAAATGTGAGCTAATACAAAGTTAATTTGAAAGTTTTCAAGCTAAATCATTTTTGTTCTCCTTTCTCAGACATACAAAACATAGTGACTGCCTCGCTGCAACATATGTCCTTCTCTTCTCTTTCGGCTTTTAAAAGAGAAAACAGTACAGTAGTGATGGCAAACTCAAATAGAAACAGAAACCTGTGGGCTTCATGTTGACTTAGAAAACCACAAATTAACACTACTGATGTTATATTGTGTGATTACCTTGCTATACTGTATTTTTATTTATTTTCGTTAAATCTTTCTCAACTACTTTTTAATCGGGTTCTTGTTCCATTTGAGAGTATACCTGTGTGGTACAGAATTAAAATGAATTTAGAAGATAGGGATACATCTCATGTAGCTTATTTACTTTTGCTTCTCAAATCTGAGCTGGTACAAACTTGTCTAAAATTGTCCTTTGATAGTCTGTTCTCTGGTTCCTTTTATTTCTTATTAATGCCCCTCCTCAATTTTCCCCCAATTTTCATTCTTTACTAAATTAAAACATTATGATTAAGTAGTTATGGATCCTGATCAGGATTCCCAAGGTAGAGATTTATTCTGCTTCCTTTTTGTTCTCTATCAAAGTCCTGGTTTAGACATAATAAAATCTTGCTTTATTTTTTAAGTCAAGACTAAAATGGAATAACTTATGAAATTCAATTTTAGTAGTTTTTTATTTGTAATTTGTTTGCAGGCATAGAAAAATAATAACAACAATGATATTAGAAAGGTTAAGGGTAGAAGAAGTTTGATTTGGTTGTTATATTAGAAAAATGTCCCTTTAAAACTACCAACCTTAGCATTCAATTCATCAACTATGAAGTGACAAAGGGCTGCTTTAAAGAAGTAATCTTTTGCACTGTACTTCAACAAAGGATTGTCCATAGTGTTTGCACCAACCTAGTAAAAGAAATTATTGGGTTAGTAATGTTAATACTACCATAATCCATGCAAGTGAAAAAATGTGTCTATGTTTTACATTAACAAATACACAATATTCATAGGATAATAGCTCTATAGCAGAAAGGGACTTTAGAGGCCTAATTCATTTTACAGATGAGGAAACTGAGGCCCATAAAGATTAAGTGACTTGCCCAAAATCACACAGGTCCTCTTACTCTAGTGACAATGGCCTATTAAGTTTTGAAAACTTTCCAGCCAGGTAATTTTTGCTCCCTAGTCTAGTATGAAGAAATATTACTAGACACAGAGACTATTATTATTGATTTATAACAAATTACACATGTAATTACAGAAAATAATCAATGAAATTTCATGTAATTCAATAAGCATTCTCTAAATGTAAAAGCCTACAATTAATTTTAAAATAATCCAGAAAGACTTATAGTATAAAGTGATGCCTATAAGCGAACTAACCTGCTCATAGATTTCAATTGCTTTCTGATACTGTTCTAATTGAGCAGCATACGCCGCCACCTTCAGAAGACACTTGTTGGCTGAACTGAAAATAAAGAATCATTGAGTTAAAAATAGATAACATTCCAAAAAGAAAAAGGGATACATTGAAGTGATTTCTCCTATGAAAATGTTTTATTTTAACTTATAAAACTGACCAAAACCTGAACATCTATCAATTTTGGTACATGCATAAAAAACAGATTACTAATTTTTAAAAGAAAGCTTACCTGTTTGATTCTTCTCCTTTATAATAGTCAGCTGATTGCTCATAATGTGCAATAGCCTGAAAGCAAAACAATAAACTTTCCTCTTAAAGATCAATGTTTAATCATGACTAATCATTTAACATTCTACTTCCCCTTAGTTTACTTTTCATAACCTTAAGATTTCTTCAATATCAAACCTCTTCTGACATTATCTTGCAATACCATCAGCAAAGTAATATATTCTAGTCCCATTAAAAAAACCAAAGTATATATTATCACGTTAATATTACATTTTCCAGAAAAGAACATACATTTTGTTAACATTTTTTAAAAAATGCTATATTGCTACTCTTTGCTTTAACACCACCATTATTTTCACCATCCCCACAAACAATCCTTTTATCCAAGAAAAACAGTTAAGCAAAAGAAATACAGAGTACAGGCAAAATTCTCTATTAAGATGCTAAAGTGTTTCATCATACACCTCTGGAACTAGGAATAGTCATTACATTTCATCTGAATTTAACTGTTGTTTTCAATTACAAAATTATGGTTATTGTGAACATTATTCTTTTAGTTCTGTTTTCTTCATATGCATCAGTTCAAACAAGTATTTCCAGCTTGTGTTAGAGCCAATTCTAGTAAGTGAAAATGACTTTCTGGTCTTGCACATACTAAAGAAACCACATATATGAAGTGCTGAAGAAAAGGACTTGAGTGGATAACTTCTGTACTGAATATATGTATATGTATATTTATGTGTGTGTGCATGTGCATGTGTTTATGTAGAACATGCTTTCGAATCTAAAGACTTACTCAGGAGATTCCTTCTTAAATGAAAAGATCTTTCCATTTTACTTCCTACATTTGGTGGTAAATATCTCTCCAGAAGACTGATTTTATGTTAAAATTTTGTCCAAGACAGGTAAGGAAAAAGGAAACTTCTACAAAACACTTAGATTGTAGTTTTATTGTATTTAAGGCTAATTGAGGCCTTAGAAAAACTGGTAGAAATGCTACAAATTCTTTGGTAGCCATTAATTTTCTGGGTAAATAGGTAAAAAATATGTAATCTAGGTAGGGAGTAGGATGAGAAGGAAAGAATAGCAAAGATGAGGCTTTTTGTACAGTGTAGTTCCATCCCTGATATGTCACTGGTATTTCATCAATTTTCCTCATTTCCCAAGAGTTTTAGGGGACTAATTAGAAGAAAAAAATTTTTTACCTATTGCCTACACTTCAGTTAAATTTTAGAATCTTTGAGTATTGTTACTAGTTGAGGGAGTGAAGGAAAGGTAAAAGAATGGAGAAAAAGGTGGGGGGGGACGGTCTGCTTACCCCCATCACTAACTTTAAAGATTTATTGAACTTTCCCCCCACATAAACAGTAATTTCCTCTCATGACCTTGGCTAAAGTCAGAAGAACTTTTCAGATTCCAAGGGTCCACTCCTGAGTCATGAGCTCATAAAGGCTATATGGCAAAATAAAGAACAAAGGTTCCATATGTTGTATTTTTGTGAATAGTTTATGTTTATTTTCCCTTTTATTTTTCTTTTTAGAGGGCAATTGGGGTTAAGTGACTTGCCCAAAGTCACACGGCCAGTAAGTGTGTCAAGTGTCTGAGGCCACATTTGAACTCAGATCCTCCCGACTTCAAGGCCGGTGCTCTATTCACTGCCCTAGCCACCCCTATTTATATTTTCTTTAAATATTTGATGTAATTTTCTTATACCTGCATCTGTATTTGGGTGGCAGGTGAGGGAAATTTACTCATGGCTTACTCAATTTCTCTGAGATTACATTGTTTTATAGATTCTCTATTTCCTCTTTTGTTAATCTGGGTATTATATATTTTTGTAAAATATATCCATATAGTTTACATTTTCAATTTTCTTGCCATATAATTGGATATAATATTTTCTGGTAAGTTTTTATTTCTCCATTCTTTGTGAACATCTTCTTTTATTTTTTTATTTGCTATTTTCCCCTTGTTTTTAAAATATTACAAACTAATTCATTGCTTATTTTAATGATCTTTTAAAAAATATCTTTTCATTTGCATCTTATACCAAAGGAAAAATTAATGAGACACTTTAAAAGCATTTCTTTCTTTAAAAATTATGTTTTAACAATAAAAACTATTTACTTTTTTAAGTTTTGCAATAGGTCAGCAGTGAAGCATAAGCATATATTCTCATCTATAACAACAATTCATATTTTGCACATTAAAACAAAATATAGGAATTGGATTAGATGATCTCAATTATCTCAGGCATAACAGTTTAAGATTTCACTATCAAATAAGCAAAAATTTCAGAGAATACATTTGGATAAGGGATTCTAAGAAAAGGCTGACTTTCTAATGTACAGAACTACCCTTAAGTCAATTGTTTGCAACTTATAATTTAAAAATTTATTGAAAATTTTAAGTATCTCTCATAAATATAACTTTATAAATTAGTGACTAAACATTTTGTATCTTATTCGTTTTAAATACTACATATGGCCTAGAATTATAAGTAACAAATATTAGAAAATTATGTAAAAATATATTATTCTAAAATCTAAACCAAAGCAACAAACTTATAAAGTTTATAAATAATATAAGCAAATAAATAAGCAAAAATTTATAAAATTTGATAATCCTATTCTGTACCACTGAAGATGTCCCCAATTTTCAAGATACAAAATAAATTGATTAATGTAATCCTAGAAGTCTTATTAATTTGTATAAAGTACTATTACATATAATATTACAAATGAGCATTCCAAAGTTCACAGAAAAAAAGTTTTAGTGGATAAAACCTGGACCTGGAGTCAGAATACCTGGGCTTGAGTCCCAGGTCTTACATTAACTTCCTTGTGTCTAAGGCAAAGCTATCAACCTCTCTGAAGTGCATTTCCCCATATGCAGAAAGGCTGCAATGATCATTACTCTACCTACCTGACAGAACTGCAATGAGAATTAAATGATAATACAGATAAAAATATGGAGGTAGTATAGGGAATAGAAAGTCAAACTTGAAGACAATAAGATCTAGGTTCAAGTCCCAGCTATGACACATGCTGGATGCGATACAGGGCAAATCATTTATCTCCTCAGTTAACTATAACTTTCAGATGCTGAGAAGGTGCCTCACTGCAGTGGTAGAAGGCAAAAATTTCACCAGGCAAAATTCCCTAAGTCAAAAGAATCACAGGTCCAGCCCCTATTCCTACATATAAAGCTGTTTGTAAGCTATATGTTGTTCTCATTATCCTCATTACTGTTAGGCTCTTTTGAGTTGAAGCTGGGAGAGAAGCAATCTATACCTTGCTATGGGTAAAATGAGGGGGATGCTTAGTTGGTATCTAAGATCCCTTTCTAGTTTTAAGTACTGTAATCTTTACAAATGAAAATGGTCATAATGATAGCTGTTTGTAATTTTAAGACCCCAAAGTACTTGGGATAAAGACAAACAGGAAATCATCAAATCCAACTTATATCCAATTCCCATTAAATAGTCAATGTTATAGTGAAGTTTCACTGTGGTTGTAGAATTTGCAAAATTGTTAAGTACACAAAAATACTCAGCCCCTTCCTAGCTTTCCTGGGTTTAAACCTTCCTCACCCAAAGATACTTTATAATGCGGTGACATTCTTGATCATAATCTGTCTCTACACTTTGCATTTCACTTGCTGGTGTCCATGCCTGGAATTTTCTCCCTCTTCTTCTCTATCTCCTCTGGCTTCCCTGGCTTTTTTTCAAGACCAGCTAAAATCTCACCTTCTACAAAAAAATCTTTCCCAATCTTCCTTAATGCTAATGTCATACCTCTATTGATAACCTCCATTTGATCCTGTATATATCTTGTTTGTACATGGTTGTTTGTATGTCGCCTTTCCCATTAGACTGGGAGCTCCACGAGCACAATAGTGACAGTCTTTTGTCTCTCTTTGCATCCCCAGTGCTTAGCAAGTGCCTGGCACATTGTAGGCATTTAATAAACGCTTGCTGACTGACTGACCTTTGATAAAGGCAAGTCCAAATTTCTTATCAAGAGCTCTGATTATACACACTTAGGGTCTAAGCCTCACAATATGGCAGGAAAAGGGAGGCAAAGAAGGTACCAGTGTGCTGAGGAGCATCTTGAGCTGGACTATTTTGTCTTTGCCTAGACCTAGACATAGGTCTATCTACTATCTATTATCTCTTCTATGTACTATGATATCTCTTACTTGATTCTCTTCTCTGTCCCTTCATCTGGCTTATTTTCTTTTTTTCTTGATAAAGGGCTGCCAGTGAAATATGGAGGAGATGGGTTGTCATGTGTGAGAAATAGCAAGGATACCAGTATAGCTGGACGTAGAATACATGAAAAAAGCAAAGTGTAAGAAGAAAGGTAGAAAAGGGCCACATTACAAAGACTTAAAACCCGGACACAGGATTTCATGGTTGACCCCTGGGGCACCAGGGAGCCTATGTACTCAGCAGTGGGGGACATAGTCAGGCCTGTGTTTAGGAAGATCAGTTTGACAGCTGAATAGAGGATGAACCAGAGAGGGGTGGTATTTCAGACAAGGAGAACAACCTGCAAGCTATTGTAATAGTCCAGGCAGGGGAGCGGTGATGAGGACCTGCATCAGAGTGGAGAGTGTCAGAGAACAGAAATAGGCATATATGAAAGATGTCATGAAGGTAAAACCAATAAGATTTGGAAACAGACTGGATATGGAAAATGAGAGTGGGGAGTTTGGGATGACACCTGGGTTGTAACGCTGGGTGACAGGGTACCCTGAACAGTATTAGGGAAGTCAAAAGATAGAAGGGTTTTGAGTGAAGGATAACGAATGCAATTATGATCAGGTTGAGTTTAAAATGACTACAGGGCATACAGTTTAAGAATTTGATAAGCAGGTAGATATATGAGACTGGTATCAAGAAGAGGGGTTAGGGAAGACTAAATGGATTTGAGAAACATCAACATAGAGATGAAAATGAAATCCAGAGGAGCTAATGGGATCACCAAGTAAAACAGTGCAGAAGGAGAAGAGAACAGGGCCCAGGAAAGAACCCTGTGAGATATGTACAGTCAGCAGATGTGCCCTGGATAAAAATGCAGCAAAGGAGACAGAGAAAAAATGGTCAGATAGGTAGGAGAAGCAAGTATTTAAGGAACAACACAAGCAAAGTAGTTAGCTACCTAGATCAAGGCATGTATGGGAGAACAAGTCATACTTTTTAATAAATTAATATATTTAATGTTGAAAGACTTCAACTTCCAAGGTGCAAAAGTATCTTGTGATAAGTAAATTTGGTTAGATAGATTCTGGTTCTGGTGAACCAGAGCACAATTTTCAAAACTTGCTTAGGGCATGCAAATATTTGGTTCTTGTGTTAGTGGCTCATCATCAACACAGTCTTTGTGTTAGTTCTATTGTGATTCTATGATCCACTTCTAAGAACGGACTTCTTGCCTTATTTTTAATGAGTGAGTCCCTATCTTGTCCTCAAGTTTCAAAATTATATCACTGACGCACCAGTACCTGAGTCCAGTACTCCAGTTCCTTTAAGACCTGAGTATTTCTAGTAGTTGCTGTACCTCTACAGGAGCCAACTGCCTCTCTAGACCTCTGAATAAATCCTCCTGACCTCATGATCCTTTTTCTATCTGTGATATCTGTCTTTTGCCTACTACTATACTGTCCTGATGCTACTTGTTTACGCTGCTTAGTCCTCCTGACTGCATTTGGAATATCTCCTGACTCCATTCCATGTCCCTACAGATATGAATTCTAAGATCTTGCCCACAACAGTCCTACTATCATTCTTAATTTGCTCTTCTATTAAGGTAGTAAAAAAACTGAATTAGCTTTTCTGAAGACATTATCAAAATGTTGATTCATATTGAGCCAGTAATCAATTAAAGCCTCTAGATTTTTTTTCACATGAAAAACTATCAAAGGTGTTACAAATCTCTTATGACTGATTATTCAAAATCCAAGTGTAGGACTTCACATTTATCCTTATAAAATGTTACCTAGTTAATTCTGACATATATTCCCAGTGCAATGATATTTTTAAATCCCATCATTCACTGTATTAGCTCTCTTCAAGCTTTGTGTGACCCACAAATTTGATAAACATGCCTCCTATATATTCTCCAAAATAACTATGTAGAACAGAAAGGTATCAAAGGAAGAACACTGTGAGACACCACTGGAGTTCAGACTCTAGCCTAGCAATGATTTGTAACCACAGTATCATCTAGGTAGCACCTCCCTAACATATACACAAAAATATAAGGACAGATGTTGTCAAATGTCTTTCTGACACTGAGAATAACGATATGGTATCTGTGACAGTCATTTGATCTACTTATGTAGAAATTCTAAGAAAGTTAGAATTAAATTAGTTTAACATAACTGGTGTTTAGTGACTTCAAGATATCTCCTAGAAATAATGACTTCAAGAATGCTCACAAAACATTTAATAATCTGTTCTAAAATTTTGCTTATTTTTAGTTTCTGCAATCTACTGCCTCTTTCATATCAAACTCAGAAAATATCTACCCACTTCTAGTGTTCTGACAACTTTTCCTTTCACTGATTTCTCAAATAGAATGATTCTTTATGCAATCTTCAAATTCTTATACATGAAAATGTGTAAATATGAGATATGAATCATCTAGACCTGAAGAATAGAAAAAAATTTCAACAGGTAAGTATTCCCTACATATTTTAATTTCCTCTTGACCATATTGCTTCTATAACCTTCCAGTGTGAAGATCATGTTGTTTAATAGCAAAGACATAAGTAAAATGAAGTGATATTCTCTTTGATTAGCTCTGAAGGTTATAAGTCCCAATACTGGTCTCATATTCAAATGACTATCTAGGTTAAAATGGCTTTTTCAAGGAGAGCTAGTATGAAGCTTACAACTTAGCTATCCTTGAAAGCACCACCTGCTGGCTCCCACACACTACTTTCCCAAATTTATAGAACCTCTGAATACACCATCATCAAGCACCTCCTGGGAACATGGTTTTTTACTACCTCCTCGAACTGATCGAAGTTAATAGAATAAAGTTCTTTCCTCCTGGGGTTTTCTATCAAAAACAGATACATTGATAATACAATCACCTACATTCAGGATTCTTTTGCAACATTTTCATTTTCACTGATAAAATGAGCTGCTAGAGATTATTAGAAGACTACAGGATTAAATTCAACAAATTATTCCTTATATGACTTCACATTAAAAAATAAAGGGACATTTGTAGCAGTGATCAGTGAAAGACCTAAAGAAGAAAACAATAATTAATTACCACCAAAATAAATGTAAATCGACTTCAGAAATGCTGACTTCCTTTAGTAAAAATTTAACTGGCCAGTAAAAATGCTCTCTTAAAAAAATATTAATTTTATCTACCATTCTTTAGATCAAAATTTTGCAAGAAAAGCTATTACAAACTTACTTTTTCAATATCTACCAGCTCAGTTTCATATATCTCAGCAATAGTAATGTGATGCTTGGCTGCAATTGTAAATCTTCCCTGGGAACAAAAGAAACAAAAGCAGAAATTCATTTACTCTATTCATTTGTTTTCTACCAAATCAGTATGGGAAAAAGTGAAAAAAAGAATAATACTCCAAGACACTTCACTGATTCCACCCCATAGCCACTCAAGCAATGCAATTTCTTACCATATCTGTGTAAATATCGATGGCTGCATTTAAGCAGTTGATAGCCTCTGAAGCGTAGGCATTTAAGGAAAACAATGAGAAATTCATTCAGTCAAATAAGGTTAAAGTGAAATTTTCTTCATGGCTCCTATTAGAATATTAATTAGGTGTAATTTAGGGATGGAAGGTAGACGGAGAAGTTAGTAAAAAGCAAACACAATCATGCAAAAGTCCACTTGTAATAATAACTTGGCTTTGTTCCCAGCCACTACAAATTAGAGAATTACAGCTTGTCCTAGCAGTTATTTGGCTTATTTACTTCAGATGAAAGACTGCATCACAAAGAAAACAAAAGCATGGGTTCATTAATATTAATTTGGGTTAGTTGTAATTTAAAACCACAAGCAGAATAGAAAGGCTATTCTGGTCTCATTTGAATCATAACTAGAAGACATAGCATCATCCCTGCCACTGAAATACAACAATAAACAAAGTTTAGTGCTACAAGTTTTATTCTTCTTGTAGCTTAACTCAAAAAAATTTTGATGAAATTCCTTAGGCAAGTCAAGACAACATTTTCTAGCATGCTCAATAAACAGCATGACTATTATTCTATTAAACAAATATACATAAATAAATATGGAAATTAGCTTAAAAATACACTTCACCAATAAAGGTTATCAGAAACTCTACCATCCACTAAGAGTAAAAAGTTAAGTCCATTCTAATTTATTTTAGTAATAAATGTGAATATTTCTGGGTGAAATACTAGATAATTTCCCAAACTAATTTGGTAATGATTTTTTTTTTTACTTCAAGTATACTGATGGGATGCATAAAATGCTAGTCTAGAGGGCATACTGGGAGACATTCCATACAGGAGGAAAAAGTGCAATCAGAGATCTTTTGGAGGAAAATGGAGGAAATTAAGCATATGTGAAATTTTTAAAATTTAAAATTTCACAGGTAACAGGTATCTTTGATTACATAGTGCATGCATTGTATAGTTATTCATATGTTTATACATGTACACATGTGTAGGTACACATATGCTTTATGGGTATGTTATTAAAGCTTTTGGGAAACACTGTATATATTCTTTCTTATTTAATATTTTAGAGGGTGAAACTTCAGCTAACATTAAAAATATTATCATTAAATCTCCAGTTACATCATGTGGAAAACAATTCAGAAAGCAATGCTGTAGAGAAGCAAAGAATAACATTCATTAAAAGCACTACAAAAGCTTTAAAGCAATTTATAAGTGAAAGTTACTAGTAGTATTACACGTTAAGAGGACAATTGAGAGTAACAGTAATTAATACTTTTATTTGCCAAGTGCATTTATGTAAAGACATTAGTAACTTTTACAAAAGTCTTTCTTATTTTAGAAGCATATTCATTTTTTTAAAAAATGTCACCATATACACCAAATAGAAAAATCAAAATATCCTGAAAAATCCTTTTTAAAACCGACATATAATTAGTGTACCATACATTCTTTCAAGTCTCTACCCTGCCACTTTACAACCTCATTCTATAACTGGGAGGATTTTATAAGAGTTACAAATGAATTTCAAAATATATTTCAATCTTATATAAAATGTAATCCTTCAGAAAAGAGGGTAATTTTAGAATGGAGTTAAAGCCCCCCCCCCACCAAAAGTTACCTATATACTCAAAATGTAAACAGACTAAAGCCTCTATAAAAAGACAGTAACTGTCTTTTGTATTGTATACAATTTGTATTGTATACAATCACTATCACCAATATATACAGATAGTTGCAGCAACCATGTTCACAACTACACAGTCAAAAATTATTTACTCTTTGTCCATATACTACTTCCAAATACTTGTATAAGCAAATAAGGGTCCTCCCAAACCCAAACTATGAAAAACAACTCAAATATTCTAAATTAGGTTATATTAGTTCCTTTTTATTAAAAAGATCAAAATAAAATATTCTAGTAGTCTATGAAAAACTTTATTAATATTCTACCTAAGATCTGAAAATATGTAAACATTTACAGAGTTAAGCAGATATTGCTGGGTAAAAAGTATTCTGTATTTTACCTTGTGGATCAGCCTTTTTGTAAGCATTTCCAGCATCCACAAAACTTGTAGCAGAATCATGTTTGCTCTGTAGCTGCATATGCAACTTGGCAGCCTGACAAAAAGCATTTCCTGCAGCTAGAAAAGAAAAAAAGAGTTGTATTTTTTTAGGTCTACTAAATGCCCAGAGGTCTAGAGTTGTATCAAAGTATAACCTTCAGCAGCCTGATCCATTTTTTAAAATCAAGATTTCACTGAAATATAGTATTTCAAGTCATAAATAAATAGATTCAAGGATATACCCTGCCAAAATTACCTGATTCCCCATACAAAAGAATGTTAAAAGAAAGCAAAAATAATGTTTTAGTGCTTAGTTCTATAGGACCACTACTAGCTGGAGCAGAAGCTTATGTTCTCATGGTTAGGAATGTACAGAAATGACTAGAAAGAGAAAACCAGGATTTTTCCATGTCTCAGGAAGTGATATTCTGGGGCAGGGTAGAGAACCTGAGACCTTGAGGCCACATGCTGCTCTCTAGGTCCTCAGGTGAGGCCCTTTGACTGAATCCAAACTTCACAGAACAAGTCCCCTTAATAAAAAGATTTATTCTATAAAACGTGGACTCAGTCAAAGCATCGAACCTGAGGACCTTAGAAGGACACATGTGGCCTCAAGGCCACAGGCTCCCTACCCCTGTTTTGGGGTGTAAAAGAAACCATGGGGTAGGAGAATTGGATCAGAAGGCAAGTAAAACTGATCTCAGAATAGTCTCCCAACACTGAATGTTACAGCAGGGTTTGATTACAAATAACTTCACATAGATGTTGTGACGATCAAGCAACAAAATGAAATATGATGCATGTAAAGTACATTATTAACTTTAAAATATCATAAAAATGTTAGTTATTATGTTATGGTATAAAGAGCACTGAATTTGGAGTCAGAGATCATGGATGTGAATCCTTCCCAGGACATTTACTTAATACCTGTACAAACATAGGCAAGTAACCTTCTCTGTTCTCATGTTCACTGTCTATAAAAGGAAGGAGTTGCCTGGAAATAAAAAACTGAGGTACAGGAGGTAGGGAGACTTCTAAGGTTTCTTCCAGTTCTACATGTATAATTTTATGATTATTATAAGACCTAATGGCATTACTGTAAAATAATTTTACTGTTTGGCATCATGCCATACAAGGTATACCTGTACGAATTTTTTTTAAACAAATACTTTATTAACTTCTGTTTTACATCATTCATTTCCACCAGATTTTGAGTTACAATCATTTTCCCCCCATTATTCCCCTACCCAACCTCCCAGAATAGCAGTCCCACAAGATATCGCTTCCTCCAATCTGCTCTCTCCCATACCTTCTCCCATGCCCCCATCGACTTTTCCATTAGAGGAAGATGAATCTTTGTGTCCCAATGCCTGCACATCTTATCTCACAATTATAGGCAAAAGAGTATTAATAATAGTATTTATATATATATTTGAAACATTTAATGTTACGACCTCGAATTTCAGATCCATTTCCTTCCTCCCTTGTCACCCATTCCTTCTTGGGATATAAGTAATTCAGTATATGTTGTACATGTCTAGCTATGCAAAACATTATCATGGTAGATGTATTGTACAAGGCTGCTTATAATTCCCTCCCACTCATCCCACCCCCCACCTGGTCCATTCCCTACATGATCCTGTCCCTCTTCTATAGTGGGTACTTCTAACCTCCCCTCACCCCAAGGATGTCCTCCCATCCATCATCTCTCCTCTCATCCCCTTTCCCCCTATCCTGCTGCAGGTTGAGATATCCCATTTAGTATGTATGTCATTTTCTCCCTGAACCAAATTCAATGTGAATGTGGTTTTGCCTTTTTAGCCTTCCTTATTCTCCCCTCCTTTGCACCCACTTCCCCTACATGAGATAGTTTACCCTACCATGTCTCTCCCCATCTCCTCTTGCCACTTTCCTCTCTCACCTCATAATTTCATCCCTTGAGTAATCTCCCTTCCCAACAAATTCAACCTATGCCTTCTATCCATATATAACTGTAACCATATACACACACATTCATATATGTATTCATATGACCACACCCCCTTCTTCCATTATTTTCATAGTGAGAAAGATATCATCAGTCACAGATATTACTTTTCCATATAGGAATGTAAATAGTTCAACTTTGATAAGTTCCTTTTGATTTCTTTTCCCTGATTACCTTCTCAGGCATCTTTTACTTCTTGCGTCTGGATGTCAAATTTTCTATTCAACTCTGGTTTTTTCCTCAAGAATGCTTGAAAGTCCTCTATTCCACTGAATGACCATATTTTCCCCTGAAACAAAATACTCAGTTTTGCTGGGTAGGTGACCCTTGGGTTCATTCCAGTTCTTTTGCCCTCTGGAATATCATATTCCATGCCCTTCTCTCCCTCAGTGTAGAAGCTGCCAGGTCCTGGGCTATTCTGATTGTGTTTCCACAATATTGAAATTGTTTCTTCCTGGCTGCTTGTAGTATTTTCTCCTTGATCTGGGGATTATGGAACCTGGCTATAATATTCCTGGGAGTTTTCTTTTTGGGATCTTTTTCAGGAGGTGATCGGTGGATTCTTTCAACCTCTATTTTGCCCTCTGGATCTAAAACATCAGGGCAGTTTTCCTTGAGAACTTCTTGAAGGGTGATTTCTAGGTTCTTTCTTTGATCATGGCTTCCAGGTAGTCCAATAATTTTTAAATTGTCTCTCCTGGATCTATTTTCCAGGTCAGTGGTTTTTCCCATGAGATATTTCACATTGCCTTCTAATCTTTCATTTGTTTGGATCTGCTTAACAGCATCTTGGTTTCTCATAAAGTCATTAGCTTCCATTTGCTCTAGTCTAACTCTGAAGGAATGAATCTCCTCAGTGAACTTTTGAGATTCTTTTTCCATCTGGCAAATTCGACTTTTTTAAGGCATTCTTCTCCTCATTGCCCTTTTGGGCCTCCTTTGCCATTTGAGCTAGTCTATTTTTTAAAGTGTTGTTTTCCTCAGTCAGGCTGTTGACCCTCATTTCATACTTTTCCTGAATCCTTCTCATTTCTCTTTCTAATTTTTCCTCCACTTCTCTTAGTTGATTTTTAAAGTCCTTCTTAAGGTCCTCTATGGCCTGCAACCAGCTCATGTTTTCCCCTGGGGCTTTTGGAGCAGGACTTCTGACCTCACAGTCCTTTTCCCGCTCTATGCCCCCAAAATAGGAGTCTAGGGTTGCATTTTTCTGTTTCCTTTGCCTTGGCATGTTGCCACTTAATTGCTTGACTTTTGGGCTTGTTGCCACACTATGGCTTTAAGGCCAGATAGAGGAATTTTCGTCCCGAACGTGTGGGGGGCAACTTCCGTTTCTGGCAAGCTGTAAACCCACCCACAACTTCCACCCTAGATCACAATCCAGATCCAGGGAGGTTAAAGCAAGAGCGATTACCCCCAAGACTGATCGCTGGATCTCCCCACGATTTGTAGGCTGGGAGCCGGAAATGCCTCTGAAAACTACAAAATGGCGTGTCTCCTCAGCGGCTTCTAGCCCCCAGGGGAGGGAGCTGACGCATTCCCCAAATACAGGTCCCAAAGTCCATAGGACACTAACCTCTTACTTTGTCCTAGGCAAGTCTATGTTGATAATTCTGTAGTCTCCACAGCTCCTGGTGTTCTGGGGTTCCTCCAGCCGGCTGCTGGCCCTGCCGCCCTGGGGCTAAAACCTCAGCTCACATGGACCTAGGCTCGACTCGGCTCAGCTCCTGCGCTCTGCGCGCTGCCGGCTCCCAGAGCACTGCGCTGGTCCTTCCTGCAGGGTGCTGGGCTGTCCTCAGCGGGAGGTTAGCTTCTCTGTGTCATTCTGTGGGTGCTGGGGCTCCAGAAGTTGTTCAGAGTCCTTTTTTACATAGTTTGTGGAGAATCTGGGGGCAGAGAGGCTTGGACGAGCTGTTTCTACTCCGCCATCTTGGCTCCGCCCCTGTACGAATTTTTACAATTTTTTTGGAAGGGCAATTAGGGTTAAGTGACTTGCCCAAGGTCACACAGCTAGTTTTTGTGTTAAGTGTCTGAGGCTGGATTTGAAATCAGGAACTCCTGACTCCAGGGTCGGTAATCTATTCACTGCGCCACCTAGCCACCCCAATTTTTACAATTTTGAAGGCCCTGTCTCTTTATGGCAGCTCATACGTAACAGACCTTAATTAAAAAATAGTACCCAATATAGCTCAACTCCCTTGAATTCAACTTGTTTTTAAAAAATAATGTAGTATTAGAGAGACCAGGCACCAGTAAAGATACAAAAATAATGCAGTATATTTACAATTCCTGTCCTTAAAAGGGGTATTTTTAGATGACTTTATGAGTATAGCAGATGTGTTACTGCTATACATGATACTGCTCAAGAAGAAAACAAGGAAGGACACATTTATGTGCCCCAGTATATAACAGAAATACCACACAGGTGCTATGAGACACCAGGAAGGGAAAGGTTTCAGTTCAGTACATAAAGAAATTGGTAGGAAAGACTTCAGAGAAAAGGTGGGATTTGAGATTGGTTTGGGAGGATGAGTAAGATTTATATATGCAAGAATAGTTAAGAAAGGCACTTTCTATAGGAGGCAGAAAATATCATAAAGTTTTGCAAAATGAAAAAAAAAACTGATTTAATCAAAGAACAATGAAAAGAGTACCTGGACTGTATATGTCTGAATTATATGGGAATGTAAAGGAAGATATCTGCTTCTTTCAAGATAGTTGTATTTTAAAACATATTTCTTTACATAATTACTTAATACTTGGCCACCTAAAATAGGCTCTCTCATGAAGGATAAGAAGGAAAACACTCAAATAAAAGAACTTACACAATTAAAAGCACTAATGACAAACACCTACAGAATGTTCTCAAACTATGACTAATATGTTCAATTATAGATGTCTGAATACAGCCCAACATCTGGGATTTTTCCATCTTCCTCTGTTTCTCCAAAAACCAACAATATATTGAATCTAAATTCTGCATATCTGCCTTTCTACCTTTAAGAAAAGATTTACTAAATTTTGTTTATTATTTGTCATCATTGCTAAATAATGCCAAGTGAAATCTATCTAAAATTCTGAAGAGTCAGGGCCATATATTAAACTCACAGCTAATCAGCTTATCTAGTTTCTTTATATAAATAAACACAGGCTTTAAAACAACTGAATTTTATTTTCTCTCAACAGGTTATGATCTTTTCAGGTTCATGATTCATTAATATTATGAAATGAGCAATGTATAATATGTAGTACATTTATTGTCTTAAAATGTCTACCTCTTCTTGGAGACAATAGTCCAAAAAAGCATCAGAAGTTAGTTACATAAGCGAACACTGCAATCATCAAAATATGTAATGTAGGTCTAATGTTAATAATTTAATTTTAAAAATAATTTAAGTTATATATTTTTTAAGTTTCAGATTTAGAAAATAAAATTAATTCTGTGGACAAATAAAATTAAATAACTTGCTTTCACATAAATCTATATGTTCTGACAGTATAGGAAAACTAAGGTATACAGAATATGTGAGCTGAATCTAAAAGCCTTCCTTAATCCAAAATATACTATGGTATGATTTAGCGTAAACTATGTTTAAAAGAAAAAGTCACAGTAGTATCTTGCTCAAAAATAGTAACCATTTTGATTCTACTTTTAAAAATACCCCAAACACCTACCTCCCCTTAATATGAAGACACTAAAATCTACTACAGGAGGGAAAAATTAGGGCTCCTTACCACAATTTCCCTCTAAAACTAGTTTAGAAAAAGTAATTTACTTAGAAAGAATATTTTTTGCAAAGGAAATGAAAATTGATTAGATAAACTTTACTATTTTGGAAACTCTATCAATGAAGGATTGGTTTAAGAAAAAAAATGAGGGCTGATGTTCATACTTTGTCAACTTTATCACTATTATAATTCCCAAAGAAATACCTGTCCTAATGGGAACTGATAGTGAACAGAGACCATTGCCCTGTGGTTCACATAAAGTAATTAGACATTCTTTTATTTGGTAACATAAATGTTTAAATTTCTGAAAAGTATTTCAAAATACTTTTTAAAATTATCTCTGTTCTTGTCCTTTTCTGATACAATATAAATGCAATTATGATGATGGTTATTCTTTCTTACCTTAACTTAATTTTTACTATTATAATCATCAGTTGTTAACATTTTACTGAATGCCTACTGTATTAAATTGTTCAGAGAAAACAAAGTAGGTACAGTTTCCAGGTCTTAAAAAAATAAACTAGGTTATTTTTTGCTTATGTTTATCACTTCACTAGGACAGGTCTTTAACTGTCATACTTGTATATGACAATGTGGGATTTAGATGGGCATAGCCCTTTTTTCTAAATAGAACTTAAGACAATGTATCATTTCTAGCTTTGAAAATACTGATCTGTCTTTAAAAACAAAAAGTTCATACATACCACTCCAATTTTTGGCCATCTTGAACATGTTTGCAGCTCTCGTATACATCTCACAAGCCTCTTCTATTCTTGTATTTCCTCTAATTAAAAAAAAAAAAAAGATAAAGTCACTTTTGCCACTGCAATTAAAATTGACATTCTTGCATGGGCAAGTCATTCCTGAACTTCCCTTCCTCCCCACTCTGTCCCTAACATACTTATCATTTTGGAAAGAATCAGTAGTAGAAGATGAACAGGCATGGATGGATATGGCATTACATTATCTTTTTTTTCCCTAAACTACCTTTTTTTCCAAATGACCCTAATTCTGCTAAAGACACCACTGACCATCCAGTCTCTTGGGTTCCCAGTATTACCCTTGACTCCTCACTCAGCTGAAAAGCCTCTCCTTCAATAATCATCTCCTAACAAAGATCACTCCCAGATCTACATAACCATCCCTAATCTCTCCCTGTTCTCTAGTCCAACATCACTAATTATGTATGAGACGTTCTAAATACTATGTCCCATAAACATCTCAAACTTAACATTTCCAAAACAGAACTCATTACCTTTTTTCCAAACCCACTCCTCTTTTGAACTTCCCTATTTCCATTAAGAGTACCACCATTCTTCTAGTCATCCAGGTTAATAACCTTGACTCATTTTCCCTCACCTCACATATATGACCAGGTGCCAAATTTTGTCATTTCTAACAATACAATATTTCTCCCATTTATCTATTCCTCTCTACTTACACTAGTTAAGGCCATTATTACCTCTCAGATTTTTGCAACAGCTTCCTTATTAGTCTCCCTGACTCCCTTTCTAATCCATTCTATGCAAAACTATCAAAATTATTTTCCTAAAGTATAGGGTTTTTTTTTAAACCATGTCACTTCCCTATTCAAACACCATTACTATTAACTCTTAGATCAACTATTATTTCATCTTTATCTCATCCTCTAATTTCTATTTTAACATAATTTTATAGTATATGTAATTATTAGTACAGTAATACAATTGAATAATTTATATAAAAAAGCAAATACTCTCTATATTGGAATGCAAACTAAATTTTTTTTAATCATATGGGGGTAATCAAACTACGACAAGATAATTGGATAACCAATCCACTGAGTTACTAAAAAAGTTAACATGTTTAGAACAAGCACAGCAGACAGACAATGAGGTGGGTCTACAATTGAACAGGAAGAAGAGTGTGGGCTAGATATTTGGAAAATTGCATAGTGTTTTCAATGATTCCAAGTTGCTCCTTGATACACAAAAAAATCTTACTCAAACATAAATATTCTAAGACTGATGTTGTATGGCTTCAAATCTCAGAATGTCACAGTCTTTGAAAAATCAAAGTTTTAAATGATCCAGTGACAAAAGAAAGATTTATAGTAGGTGCATATAGATTATAACATATGTCCACTAATGACCTATATATGCAAAGTTGTGTAAGATGTGTGTATATGTGCATATATATGTAAACAGATACATATATATGTATATATGTAAACAGATACATATATGTATATGTGTGTATGCATATCACACTGGGGAAGTTTTAATCAGAGAAAGAGATAAGCCAGAAGCTACAAAATGGAAAGAAATAAAACAACTTAAAAATTAGGAATGGAATTAGGTCAGAAATCAAGAGATTTTGGTATAGAACTGAAAAACAAAATAACAGCAGAGTATAGATGACACTGTCTAGAGAAGCAGTGATCTGAGAAAGAAAATAACAGATTGGGAATACAAAAATATAGAACCAGAAGAAAAATTAGTAGCAGAAAAACAAAAGAGAAATAATAAAAGAATGCATTAATCCTACACAAGCAAAAATGACTGACCTTGAGGAAAGAATGCACAGAGTTTGCAGAAGGAACACAGGTCTCCCAGAAGAACAAAACAAAATTTAAAAACCTGAAAATAACACTGTAGGAAATAAACAGAATGCTGTGTAGAACTTTTGAATAAAGATAACAATGCACTGATATATCAAATCCATAAATCATCACCAGAAAAGAAATCCAAGTTATACTGTAGCTAAAATTCCTAATTTCAATAAAAAATAAAATTTCCAAGCAGCCCAGAGAAATATGAATGAACTACAACTCAAATAACATAGATATGGGTTAATGTCATGCAGACATGAAACTGAAGAAGAGAATGGAATAATAGTATAATCTAAAAAAAAGGAAGTTAAACAACAACCCAAAATTAACATATCCTACAAAAATAAGCCTAATAATTAATGAAAATGACATTCAAGAAAATAGAGGCAACCTTTGAGTTATTCCCCTCACCTCATCAACAAAAGAGATGAACAGAATACCGCAAAATAAGAAAAAGATTCAAAAAAAAAAAAGGAAAGTAAATACAATTATCAAGAAAATACAAATGGAATTAATTCCTTCAAGCTTTTAGCAAGTCAAGACATCACTCTCGTGACATCATTGGTCCTCTTTGAGAACAAAGAAGCACCACCACCACCAAAGTTATTGTTACTAAAAATAACAATAACAACAACAATAACAACAAGGCATAGTGGATAGAGTGCCAGGCTTGGAGTAAGGAAGACTCAAATTCCTGAGTTCAAATCTGGCCTCAGACACTTACTAACCATGGGGCCCTGAGCAAGTCATTTAACCCTGTTTGCCCTCAGTTTCCTCAGCTATAAAATGAGGTAGACAAGAAATGGAAACCATTCCAGTATCTTTGCTGAGAAAACCCTAAATGGGGCCACCAAAACTCAGACATTACTGAAAATGATTGAACAAACAACAACAAAAAGACCTTGGGTAAAAGAATAATAAAGAATCATCAATGCAGAAAATGGTTTAAGAGACTAAAGATTTAAGGGACAATTTAAAGAATCTGAAGAAGCGAAGAACTGAATTAATGGATTAAATCTCATGACCTCCTATGAGTGAATCAATATTTTTTTTTTTGTATAAAGGAGAATAAAGTGGGAAGTCTGGTGAATAGTAAGAGAAAAAGTGAGAAAGTAGAGCTAGAGACATATCCCCAAATTCATAAGGAAAGACTAAAGGGGAAAAAAAAGGTACATCTAAAGGTCTACCCTCAGGAGAATATTGTAAGGCTCACTCAACTATGACTGCTATGATTCATTTCATAATCTTTCATTTCAGTTACTATGAACCTTATGAATTACATAACGATATGTTTGCTGTAGCTTCAAGTGTCATCCTTCCTCTGGAAATACAAATGAATTGATATTGCTTGCTAGCGAACGTATACGTACATATACAAATTATATATTGCCATATTAATAAGAGGCATTTCCCCCATAGTAGGATCTGTGGTAAGAGTAGCATCTGTACTATGTAGGTGAAGCTACCCTTCAAGGGAGAAGTAATAGCAAGCAAAGAAGTACTTAGCACCTTGTTTCAGCTATTTAATTAGCACCTTGTTGCAGTTCAAGTTTTTTTTTGAGTCTTGCCCTGATTGTATCAAGTGTTTGTTAAGAAAAGAACTTGTGAAACCCACACTGGGAGGAACTTGTTGATGTAACAGGAAGGGGTGGAACAGGGAGGAGTTAACGATCATATATAGGGAGAAGCCCAAGCTGGGAGAGAGCACAACTGAGAAAGTGAAAACTTGTGGTGGCAGAGTTGAGAAGGAGAAAACTCGTGGTATCCCAGCACTCTGTCTGTTCTGTCTGTGTTGATTTGTGTTTGTAATACTTAGTAAAAAAGCCCTGGGACCTTACTGGAAGCCCTGAAAGAAGATTTTATTGTTGTCTGTTTACAGAAGTCCTGGAGGAAGATTTTGGAGGTCCTGGGACTATGCTGACAATTTGTGATGAGTTCTCAGACTTTGTGGATTTGTGCTGATTTCACAGGAAGAAAGTAAACTGATGATAGTGCCAACAATGTTTATGAATATTGTTTTGGCTCTGTTAAGCTTTGTCTTCCCAGAAACAGAAAACGTGAAGGACTTGAGGTGGACTGGACACTGTGAGCTTCAATATAGAATGGGAACTGAACAAGGAACTGGACGAGGACCTGAGAGTTGCCTACCTTTGAATCCAGGTGACAGGTGGGTAAATTCAGGCAAAAGCTGGGACCATGGAAGAGAAACCATGGAATCTGAGAGCCAGGCTCAAGTCAGGATGAAAAGACCTCTCCTTGGGTACTTAGTGCTGGCTGAGAAGATCATGATTTACTGTGGCCTAGGGGTGGGAGAACTTTGTACTCTATACCTTGTACCTATTAAGGATGATTGGGTTAAGGATGATTGGAAACTAATCTCCAATCAAGAAGAAAGTAGACTTTTTGACTGAGAGATTAAGGCAATGTGACTTGGGGTGGAGAACTTTGACATTTGGACATAGTGTCCCTTAAGGAGGCTTGCTCCTAGAGGATGACTGAATTAAAGATTTACTGAATGGTATCTTTTGTTTAAAACTATGTGGCCACTTTAGTTTTAAGTTGTTATGTTATAACATTGTGAATGCTGTACTTTTGTTTCTATGAATGTTTTGCTTTAGTTTACTCCTGAATAAATAGAGAATTCATTATACTATGTGTTCAGAACCTTATAGGTGTTCATAGAAGCAGTCCTCTGGAGAGCAGTTCATGCTTGGCTTTACAGGAGGCAAGGAGACTGTCCAAAAGGACTGGGTTGGTTGGTTGTGATCCCATATGGAGTCTTTTTTCCCAAATGCTTTATTAGCTTCTGGTTTACATCATTCATTTCCATCAGATTTTGAGTTACCATTTTTCCCCTACCCACAAGCAGTCCCACAAGATATCCCCTCATCCAATCTGCTCTCTCCCATCTCTTCTCCCATACCCCCTTCAACTTTTCCATAAGGGCAGGGTGAATCCTCATGCCCAAATGCCTGCACATCTTATCTCCCAATTATATGCAAAATAGTATTAATCATAGTATTTGTATATCTTTTTAAAATTTGATTTTAAAAGATAAGCAACTCAGTATATACTGTACATGTGTAGCTATGCAAAACATTACAACAGTAGATATATTGCAAAAGACTGACTATATTTCCCTCCCTCCTATTCTACCTCTCACCTGGTCCACTCCCCACTTTGGTCCCCTCCCTTTTCAAAAGTGGGTACTTCCAACTCCTCGCCCCCCAACCTGCACCCCCTTCCATTGTCCTCTCTCATCCCCTTCTCCCCTACTCTCCTGCAGGGTGAGAAACCCTATTTAGTATGTATGTCATTCTTTCCTTGATCCAAATTCAATGAGAATAAGGTTTTGCCTTCCTGTTTTTCCCCTCCCTTGTAACCATTTTCCCTTGCTTCTTCTATATGAGATAGTTCACCACCATTCTGTCTCTCCCCATCTCCTCTCATTATATTCCTCTCACCTCTTAATTTCACCTTTTAAGTATCATCCCTTCCTATTAAATTCAACCTGTGCCCTCTATCTATGTATACCTGAAAACATACATACACGCATTCATATATGTATTCATATGCCCATATACCCTTTTTGAGCTATTTTCATAATGAGAAAAGTTTCATCAGTTATAGTTATTGTTTTTCCATGTAGGAATGTAGATAGTTCAACTTTGATAAGTTCATAGTGATTTCTTTTCCCTGTTTACCTTCTCATGCTTCTCTTGCTTCTTCTGAATGTCAGATTTTCCATTCAACTCTGGTATTTTCCTCAAGAATGCTTGAAAGTCCTCTATTCCACTGAATGACCATATTTTCCCCTGAAATATGATACTCAGTTTTGCTGGGTAGGTGATTCTTGGTTTTAATCCCAGCTCCTTTTCCCTCCATAATATCATATTCCATGACCTTTGATCCTTCAGTGTAGAAGCTGCCAGATCCTGTGTTATACTGATTGTGTTTCCACAATATTGAAATTGTTTCTTCCTGGCTGCTTATAATATTCTCTCCTTGATCTGTGAATTCTGGAACCTGGTTACAATATTTCTAGGAGTTTTCTTTTTGGCATCTTTTTCAGGAGGTATCAGTGAATTATTTCAACCTCTCTTTTGCCCTCTGGTTCTAAAACATCAGGGCAATTTTCCTTGAGAATTTCCTGAAGGATGATTTCTAGGTTCTTTCTTTGATCATGGTTTTCAGGTAGTCCAATAATTTTTAGATTGTCTCTCCTGGATCTATTTTCCAGGTCAGTGGTTTTTCCCATGAGATATTTCACATTGCCTTCTACTCTTTCATTTGTTTGGATCTGCTTAATAGCATCTTGATTTCTCATAAAGTCACTAGCTTCCATTTGCTCCAGTCTAATTCTGAAGGAATGATTCTCCTAAGTGAGCTTTTGAGATTCTTTTTCCATCTGGCAAATTCGACTTTTTAAGGCACTCTTCTCCTCATTGGCTTTTTGAGCCTCTTTTGCCATTTGAGTTTGTCTATTTTTTTTTTTTTTTGCTTTTTTGGAGGGCAATTGGGATTAAGTAACTTGCCCAAGGTCACAGGTTTTTATTAAGTGTCTCAGGTCAGATCCGAATTCAGGTCCTTCTGACTCCAGGGCTGACGCTCTACTACTCACTGCGCCACCTAGACGCCCCTGAGTTAGTCTATTTTTAAGGTGTTATTTTCCTCAACCAGGCTGTTGACTCTCATTTCATACTTTTCTTGCATCTTTCTCATTTCTCTTCCCAATTTTACCTCCACTTCTCTTATCTGCTTCTTAAGGTCCTCTATGGCCTGTAACCAGCTCGTATTTTCATTTGGGGCTTTTGGTGCAGGAGTCCTGACCTCCCAGTCCTCCTCCTGTTCCATGTTTCGATCCTCTTTGCCCCCAAAATAGAAGTCTAATGTTGAATTTTTCTCTTTATTTTGTTTCTTTTGCCTAGGCATGTTGCCCCTTAATTACTTGACTTTTGAGTTTTTGCCACAGTAGGACTCTGCCACCAGCCAGGGGAGCTTCTGTACCAAGTGCTGGGGTTTTCTCAACTTCCAGAGGTATTCGTTGGGTGGCCTCTGTGAAGCCTCCACACACTCTGGCAAGCTGGTCATATACCCCAAGTCCTCCACCCTAGACTGCAATCCAGATCCAAGAAGGGTGGAGCAAGAGTGATTACCCCCAGACTGATCACTAGATCCCCCTACAGTTAGCAGGCCAGGAGCTGAAGCTGCAAAGTGGCAATGTGGCACAAGCTGAGCCGGCTCCTCAGTGGCTTCTTGCCCCCCAGGGGAAAGAGTCCACATGTTCTCCCAACCAGTCCCAAAGTCCATAGGGCACTGACCTCTCACTTTGTTCTAGGCATCTATATGTTGATAATTCTGGAAATGCCACAGCTGCTGGTGTTCTGGGGTCCCTCCAGCCAGCTGCTGGTCTGGCCTCCCTGGGGCTAAAACCTCGGACTCAAGCTGGTCTGGGCTCGGCTCCCAGAGTCTTGCGCTGGCCACTCCCTGCCAGGCTGCCAGGCTATCCTCAGTGGGAAGTTAGCTTCTCTGTGTCATTTTGTGGGTTCTGGAGCTCCAGAGGTCATTCAGAGTCCCCCTTTTACATAATTTTGAAGTAGTGTGGGCGAGAGCTCCTTGGAAGTGCTCTTTCTACTTCACCATCTTGACTCCACACCCCCCCTATGGAGTCTTGACCCACAGTTTAAGACGTGCTAAAGGGATCATAAGTGGAAAAAATTTAAGAAGCCCTGGTCTAGAGGGCTATGATTTGAACCATTGGTATGTCTTTATGATTTAACATTGCTACCCTAGTAAAGATGGAGTTAGTGATGAAGAAAGGAGTGGCATAAATTTTAGTTTAGTAACTATATCCTTTTAAATTGCTGTAATGGGAATGGGAATCTGAAGACCTCTTCTGCTTTGAAAGTAAACTCTGCCCCCCTAATAAACTGAATGTAATCATATGGAGCCTGTGGTAGGAGGAGTTTTACTGAAGGGAAGCAGAGCCCATAGGAAGCTAGTCAGAGCTTGCCAGATGATGGGAAAGAAAGGAGCTCATTAAGAAGATAGAGAAGTTTGTGAGTAAATATTAATCTTGTATTGTTTTGTGGGAAGACTGAAGAAGGCCGTGGGTCTGTGTTATTATGGTTTCTGAGTATCTTTGGTATTATGATGAAATCAGCTTACTGGTTTTGGGATCAGGTTTTCTGGTATCTAAATAAATGTTTCAGTTCTGTCCTCTACCTGGAGAATTTGGTATATTTTGTGATTGAATGTCATGTGATACTTATAGTTGCAGTCTTTATCATGATTGTGGGTGCTGTAATATTGCACTGGCGCTACATTTGGCAATGAGGATGGGATTACAAAATATCAGACCTCTAGTTGGAGGCAGAAGAGATTTAGAAAAACAAATGGCTATCACAGGATGGGAAGATTTGCCTTATGCCTACCTAGCAAGGGAATGGTCTAAAAGTATACAGCTCTGTGAAAACTGGAAACAGAGACTACAGCAGAGAGAACCTAGTGATTTAGAAACATGTTTGCAAAGAATACCAATAAAACCTGGGAGAGAGCTGGAGGCAGTGAGTAGAAGAGGCTGGGTTTTAGTAACAGTCCACTGTACTGTGTGTAAAAGCAGAGACAAGCTATTGCAAGAGTTGGCTAAATGCCAGCATTTACACCTTCCTCCTTTAGAAGAACAATCTGGAGAGTCTCAGGTGGAAGGAGAGAGTACTGGAGAGTCTCTGGAAGCAGAGAGGGCTGTTGTAAATCTGGCTCAGAAAAAGAAGCAAAAAAGTAACAGGAGGAAAGTTCATATAGCTTTGGTAGAATCTGAGCCCAGTTGGTATGACAACTCCCAAGAAAGTGCCCTGGCAGCAAGTGATACAATACAGAATGATACATTGTTTCATGGTGAAGCTTTTCCAGAGGCAGAAGCTCACCCCATACTAAGAAGGCAGGAGAGTAAGGGAGGGCAAGTAGTTTTTAAGGAGATACTTGAGGATTTCACTCAACAGGAGATTACTGATATTTTAAGCAAATTTACCCAAAGGATAGGAGAATCCTTAGTGTCTTGGATGGTAAGAATCACTGATGAAGGAGCTGCTGGGGTAGTGATAAAGTGGACTGCTTGAAATTTATAAGTATCTGCCAGAATCCTTTTATCCAGCAAGCTTTTAGAGACTTTCATTTGGCAGGAGGTAACAGCACGACCAATCTGTTAGCTTCAGCTGCTGATAGATGCAATAGAGTGTATCCCACTGATTCTATGTGGCCTAGCGGAGAAAGACCCTGGTAATCACTTAGAGACTGCATGAGAAGGTTGAAAGAAAAAGAAATGAAAACTGATATCATGTTGGGAGATGCAGATACGTTATCAAGAAATCCCCTTAACTGTTCTCCATAGAAATATGGTGAAGACAGCTCCTCCTACTTAGAAGCACCTACTTCTGACTCTACTAATTGGTGAAATAGGAAACCCTCTGTCAGAGGTGCTGGATAAGATTTCACAGCTAAGTGACTTAGGTGAATGGGAAAATGATAAATTTCCTCAAGAGAGAAGAGTAAATAGCCAGTAGATTCAAAGTCAGAATAGATTGCCAAGAAAAGAATTGTTTACTGATTATTGAGAACAGGAGTAGATTTTAGAAAAATAGATGGTGTTCTGAATAATGAACTACAGATGCTCCTGAACCATTGTATCCAAGTTTGTCATATCTTCAGGGGAACTCAGATTAAAGACTAAAGAAAGTGCTGAGATAGGTAGAAGTGGTCAATGTTCTGAACTTGTGGCAGTCTGTCAAGACACTGGAATAGAGTGAGAAGGACAGTGTCATATATTCTACTGTGAATGAGGTTCACAGATTCCAGAGGCACAGCTAACCCCTATATTTGTTTCTTTCTGACTTTTTTCTGTTAAATTTGTTTGCAAGATTTGTTTTCTGCAGGTTTGGTACCGCCACTTGCAGATGACTGACTGCTTAAGATGGATGTGCCACCTGTCCATAACTGTAATGTGCCACCTCTGACTTGGCATCAACTGAGCTCCAGATGACAGCTAAAGAAGTGAACTCCTGAATGGGACTTCTTGGGGCAAGGACAACTCTATGTCCAATTTCAGCTTGAAGTAGCTTTGGAGAAGAGACCTTCATCCCTTACCCCAAGATTTTGAGCCCCATTCATTTGCTTGTGCCCAAGCCCCCACCCTAAGCTATTGTTTTATGTGCAAAGTTTTTCTACTATTCCTGTTATATTGTTGCAAAGTTCTGTTGACATCAGTTTTTCCACCAGTTATCCCTAAACTCTCATTTACTGTTAAGGTATTTTTGCTATGTAAGCAACATGAAAGATCTTGGGGCCAAATGTAATGGGAATGGGAATTTGAAGATCTTCCCTTAATAGACCTAGGGGAGTGTTTGAAGACCTCCCCTGCTTTGAAAGTAAACTCTGGGGGCAGCTAGGTGGCGCAGTGAGCAGAGCACTGGCCCTGGAGTCAGAAGGACCTGAGTTTGGATCCAGCCTCAGACACTTAACACACACAAACAAAAAAAACCTAGCCATGTGACCTTGGGCAAGTTACTTAACCCTAATTGCCCTCCAAAAAGCAAAAAAAAAAAAAAAAAAGTAAACTCTGCCCCCTAATAGGCTGAATGTAATCACATGGAGCCTGTGATGGAAGGAATTTGCTGAAAGGTACAGTAGAGCCCTCAGGAAACTTCCCTGCTGTGAAGATGAACTCTACCCCCTAACAGGCTGAATGTAGTCACATGGAGCCTGTGGTGGAAGGAGTTTTGCTGAAGGGAAGCAGAGCCCACAGGAAGCTAGTAAGAGCTAGCTCGATTCTGGGGGAGAGAGGAACTCATTAAGAATATAGAGAGGTTTGTGAGTAAATATTGATCTTATATTGGTTTGTGGGAGGGCTGAAGGATGCTGTGGCTCTCAGTGTCATTATGGCTTCTGAATATCTTTGGTACTGTGATGGAATCAGCTTAGTGGTTTTGGGATTCGGTTTTCTGGTATCTAAATAAATGTTTCTGTTCTGTCCTCTACCTGCTGCATCTGGTATGTTTTGTGATTGAACGTCCTGCGATACTTATATTCACAGTCTTTGTGATCATGGGTGCTGTAAATATTGCATTGGAACTACAATCACTCTAAATAAATTTATTTTTATTGAATTTTATGGTCCATAAATGTTTCACTGTGACCAATACGAAGTCTGAATCCCTGAATTGGCCTGAACTATGCCTAGGATACTATATTGATGAGGGCTGACTGGGCTGGACAGGGCCATGGTAACAGAGGCCCTAAAGGAGGTAACTTACATGAGGGACAAAAGGTAGAAGATCAAACCGAAGAAAATCCAGGGTCCAACATGCTCAGCTAAGTTTTAATGAACATACTGGATGGGGAAAACTCAGATCATTCTACATATTTAGCTACCAACACTTGCTTTCCCACAATCTAAAAAGGAAACTCAGAAGTTGAATGGATTCTGAGCTCTAGAGGGCCTACATTCGTCACCTAGGTATCCTGATGGACTCTGTTCACTAAGTCATAGGAAAGTATACCTCTTTTGTGATAGGCCAAGGATAGGGCTAAGCTCTAGAAGAGGTATAGTAAGTGATCTTCCCAGCTCTCCCTGGGGGCTCCTTATAATACTATGGGGCTTATGTTTTTGGAGTTCCTTGATAAAGGATGGTGAGATTAAATAATAGCTAGGCTTCTGGAAGCAAAACCTCCCTGAAGGGGCCAATTGTACAGCAAGCAATTTCTCACCTAGTAGTGGAAATAGAAAATACAGATAGTTCTCAAATAAGGGACAGATCCCTAAGGAAAGCAATTTTTACCTAATGAGACTTTGCCTGACATGGAGGAAGGCTGGGAGAGAGGCAGGAAAATGGCCTCACCAACAGAGGGAGGTCAGCACATAATTTCAAGGCCACTGTGGGGAAGAGACAGAGAAGTGAGAGGAGGAATACAACTAGGGCTAACCATGTGGTGACCTGGTTGGAACTGAGAGGAAGAATATCTGGGAAGCAGAGAGGATGGGTGACACAGGGATGCCAGGGACAGATATGGGGTACCCAAGCATAAATGGGAGGACAGATATGTGGCATAGACACACGTGAGTAGGTGGAGCTGGGCAAAGGTCTCTAGCCAAGTCCCACAACTCAGCAGGTGGTAGCAGTCTCCCATTCTTCTGTTTTCACTTGCAGGGTTTTTTTAGGCTTTTTTGCAGGTGGGGGGCCCAGTGGCAAGAGAAAGGGAGGGAGGAAGGGAGGGAGGGGGAGAGGGAGAAAGGGAGGAAGAGAGAAAGAACACACAGTACTGTACAGTAAAGTTAACAGTTTTGTTTTGAGACTTCTTTCAGAATTTTTTCCTTAAAGTAGAATTTGTATAATGGAATTTATGCAGTGAGAACTGTGTGAATGGGGTTCACTCATATGCATTCATCTATATGCTCATTATGATTTAAATAATACAAGATGCTCCCTTTAAACAAAATGGGTTGGGCACAGGAAGTTTCCATTAATCTAGTGGGATAAGCTATGAACCACATGGCTGATGTATAATAATATTGAAGGATCAGTGATCTAGGGCCTAGAGAAAATATGACTGGACCATCAAAAGCATTTCCTTTTGGGATCAATTAATTTGGTCAATGACTTTCACCATACACAGTTATATTTAGGGCATATTAGTAGACATCAAAGACATCATTTGCCATCTACTGAATTCAGATGGACACCCTCTGAAGAAGAGAAGAGATTTAGGAATTGGGTCCATCATCAATTTGAACACAGAGGCTATCATACTTATATTGCAATGAGTGGCCACATAATCCCTTCAACTAAGGATGAAGCAGCTACTTCTATTCAGGAATGTTTCTTGTGCCAGAGCATTAGTATGGCATGATCCTGCATAGTTCTTAACTTGCCTTTAAGTAGCAAATTGATTACAATGACCCTTTCCCTCTATCTTCAGATGCAACTCACTGCAGCTGATACATAATGAATTCAAATCTGTTCTCAGATACTTAGTAGCTGTGTGATCTTGGTTCTGTCTCAGTTTCCTCAACTGCAAAATAGAGATGATAATAATAGCACCTACCTCTCAGGGTTCTTGTGAGGATCAAATGAGATAATATTTGTAAAGTACTTAGTACAGTGCCTGGTATATAGGAGCTTCATAAGGATAGCCCTAATTATCACTTTTAGGTGACCTCCCTTCCCCACTCCCCCCCCCCCCACCTAGGGAAGGTCCAGTGAGCCAGTAGTTCCTGGAATCCTACCTCCATGAAGTCTTCCCTGATAAAGATATACGACTTTTAAATATAGTTCCATTGTTAAATAGAATTAGCATATTCAAGATTGGCTTTACTGGGGTGCACTTTTGGTGTTATTGCCCCAGATGAATTGGTGGTTACTTTGCCAGAGGCTAAAATCTCTAGTCTTAATTCCCTTGTTAAAACTTCTTCCATTAATCTAGTGAATCTCAGTCTACAAAAAGTCAGTCTTAAAAGAACTGGTTGGTTTGCCTGGTTCAAAGACTGCCTGCTGAGAGAGGAAAGCAGTATCAATCTCAGTGGTCATTTATTAATCCAGTAACAGAGAATATCCTGAGATATGGGAGTTCTGACAAATCTTTTCAGTAGGTTTACCTGTGAGCCACATGGGTAATGTATAAAAGTTTTGAAGGACAGGGCAGATAAAATTTTATCTATACTGATTACTGGACAGCCATGTCCCTGAAGTCATTCCTTATTTTATATATTTTCACCATTTATCAATTGAGGATGTCTCATATTCTTATAATTTTAACAAAGTTCTCCATATAATTTATTTTATTAATTCAGTGGTTATCTTAACATTAAAAAAAAATAGTCTTGACACTATGCTTTCCAGGTCAACTGTTTTTCTAATGAGATATCTCACATTTTATAGTATTTTTCATTCTTTTGATTTTGTTTTCTCTTGATGTCTTATGAAGTTATTAGTTTCCCCTTGCCCAATTCTAAGTTTTAAGGAGTTGTTTTTTTCTTTTGGTAAGTTTTTGTTTCTCTTTTTCCAACTGGTTGACTTTCTTTTCATAATTTTCTTGCTTTTCATGCATTACTCATTTCCTTTCCCAATTTTTCCTTAACCTCTCTTATTTGCTTTTAAAGTCTTTTTAAAGCTCTTCCAAGAACTCTTTTTGGGCTTGTAACCATTTTACATTTTTCTTTGAAGCTTTATAGGAAGCTGTTTTACCTTCTTCTCAGTTGGAAACTTGATCATCTCTATCACCATAGTAACTATGGGTTCTTTTTCTGTTAATTTTTTTTTTTTTTTAACTTCCTAATTCTTGGCTGTTGCTGTTAACTTTATCAGTGGGGTTCTGATCCCAGGATGTAGGGAATAATGTTTCAGGTTTATCATGATGTTGTTTTCTGAGCTCTCTCTGGGGGCTTTTGACCTCTTGGTTCTTCCAATGTTCTATAATCCAAGGTTAGGTGGTCACTGCTTCTCTGATTCACACCTTGGTCTCTAAGTGACTTCAGGTACTCCTCTCCACCCCAAGTCATGTCCAGGGCCGCTTCCACAATAAACATTCTTGCTCCCTGAGGTTCCTCTAGCAGCTTTAAGCATAAGTTGGCCCCTCTGCCCTGGAAACAAAACCAGGGATTCTGCTTTCCTGCCTCTGACCACAACTTGTAGGGCTCCTATCTTTCTGCAACAACACTCACCAGCATGTGTTCACTCTTCCTTGGAAGAGTGGGATTGGGACCACCACTGGCCTCTGGTCCCATACCAGTGAAGGCTCCTTTAATATTTCTCTGAGCAGCAGCCAAATCCCAAAACCATCTGTGAGGTAAAAGTTGCACAAGGCTACGACTTCCACAGCTGCCCCCAGAGTTTGTTGTTTGTTGACACTGGGCTCACTGGAGGTATCTGTACTTCAATCAGGAAGATGATCACCCTGGAAGATCAGATCTTTCCTAAAGACTTACAAATTGTCTTGGGCTGGATGACTGTTTTACCCCAACTTTTAATTATTTCTGCTACTCTAAAATTTACTCTAAGGTATTATTTTAAGTTACTTATAAGGAAATTTGGGAGAACCAGGTAGCTCCCCTCCTTAATTGACCATCTTCCCATAATTCTCTGTCCTCACTTTTCTGCAATCACTTTATTAAACATTTTCTGACATTTCATTCATAAGACCTTGACACATTCTTTAATTTTTCATCATGAAATAATACTTTCATCAACTGGACTATCTTGATGAGTACTCCATTTCCCCAAAACTAGTCTTGATTATTCAATGGGATTTAAATCAGGTGAACTCTTAGACCATTACACCATTTTTATCTCTATCACTTGCACACATTTCTTAAACTTTCATATTATGTAGCAATAGGGCAATGTCATGTTTCAGTATTCATTTGTGAATTTAATTCCAGAATAATTTTGCTTCTCAGTATATTCAACATTCCCTGATGAGAGCAAGACTAGCAGACCTTCTAGAAGTGAAAATCCCCCAAATATTTTTTTGGAGGGGTGATGTTTTACAGTCTGAAAAATATGCCCAAATCTTAAAGGTTTACTTGGATTTCTTCTGATAATCATTTTGAGATATATATATATATATATATATATGTATATATGTATATATATATGTATATATATGTGTGTGTGTATACACACACACACACACACACACACACACACACACACACACACACACACACACACATATATGTACCTTGCGTTTTGGAGGGCAATTGGTGTTAAATAACTTGCCCAAGGTCACACGGCTAGGTTTTTGTTTGTGTGTGTTAAGTATCTGAGGCCAGATCTGAACTCAGGTCCTTCTGACTCCAGGGCCAGCGTTCTACTCACCACGCTAGCTAGCCACCCCTATCATCCTCCTTTTAACTTTAAAAAGCCTATGTAGAGGAACCATGACAATCCCTCCAGCTCCTTGGTCCTTTTGAAGGACTGGTAGTTTTCTGAGGGATTAATCTGGATATGCTGCAGCAATGGTTTGTACTTGGTATTTTTGTTTTCAACTTCACTTTCATTTGCTTTTTGGGTGAGATTGAATCTATTTCATCATAGGTATGAATGATTCTTGAAATGAGTGACTGTCCCACATCATCTGTACCCTGCAATATCTCTAATAGTCATTCAAGTGTGCTCTTTGAAAATCATAATTTTTGAACTTTCCTTGGAACAATGTCCATTCCTAAAAACTCAAAATTAAAAGCACAACAAAAGAGACTAATTAAATGTGTGCATGACACAAAATTCTGCATTCAGATGACAAAGAACTAACTAAAGATGGAGAAAGCAGCTTAATCTGGTTTTGTATTATTAAAATCAATATTCTGAGATGGCCTAGTGATGGCAGAAGTATGCATGTATGAATCAAAATGAAAAAATATCAAAAGTATTGCTTGTTCCAAGTAATTCACATAGCCCTATAATTTGTAAATAAATCCTTTTAAAGCTTTTCTTTTAAGTACACTTTTTTTTTTACTGAATTTGATAGTTATAAGTATTTCCTTGTGTTCCAATACTGATTTTGAATCACTGTACTGGCCTTGTTTATTCCTTCCCCTAAGAAAATCAGAGTTAGCACTCAAATCTAAAATCCCAAGGAAAAAGCTGTAAGAACCTTTAACAAAAGATACTTATTGTTTGGGGCAGCTAGGTGGCACAGTGAATAGAGTACCGGTTCTGAAGTGAGGAGGACCTGAGTTCAAATCCAGCCTCAGACACTTAGCACAAAACTAGCCGTCTGACCTTGGGCAAATCACTTAACCCCAATTGCCCTACCTTCCCCCCTCCAAAGAGCAAAAATTAAAAAAAAAAGATATTTATCGTTTCAACTGAGAAAGTCAGTGGAGCACAATTTCTTGTCAACAGGTCAAAGAATTAAGAAATATACACCATCCTGAAAACATCATTTCAGCAGTAATTGTTTACTTACTTGTATATGTTGATTTAATTTAACCTCTCACTATATATTTTTGCTTACCCCACAACTAATGAAAATTTGTGTGCCCACAATTAACAACTTAATGGAAATATAACCATCTATCCCCAAAGGGTATTGTTATGGCACCTTAGATTATAGGCAACACTTTCTCACTTCTCTCAACCAATTACATGATCCCACATATATGTAGGAACAGAAAACACCTTGATTCCTTATCAATCACTGCTTTAAAGCCACTCAAAAGCAAAGGCCTATCCCAAACATATGTCAGAAATGGAACTTTTCTTGTACAAAAGGTGAAAGCTAACAAGGCATATCTGTACCTGATTTACTATCATTTCAATCTAGATAAAAACTTGGAAGATCATAACATCTTTGCTACCTCCAGCTGGCTATAAAGAATATCTAATTTGGACATTCAAGTTTAATGAATGAGTTGTCTCCTTTCCCCCTTCCTACTGGGAATACAGATTTAAAACATAATCATTCTTTGGAAGACTTTTATCATTAAATATAGACATTCAAAAAAGTAGAAAAAAACTGATCAAGTCCACTTTAATGTAGAATTCACAGAAATATTTCTCATTCAAATTACTGCAGGAAGTGGTCTTAAAAGGGGCATAGAGAAGGGGAAGTGCATACTATTTTCACTTTTTTTGTTTTATTTTGTCTTTCTCATGGTTTTTCCCTTTTGTTCTGATTATTCTTTCATAACGTGACTAATGTGGAAATATGTTTAACATGATTTTACGTGTTATAACCTATATCAGACTGCCTGCTGTCTCAGGGAGGTGGGAAGGAAAGAAAAAATTTGGAACTCAGAATCTTACAAAAAAGAATGTGAAAACTATCTTTACATGTAATTAGAAAAAAAGATACTATTAAGTAGAAAAAAGTAAAAATTAAAAAAAAGGATCTCTGGCTTGCTATCCAAGGAAGTTTAGCCCACTATCTTTTAACTTTACAGACAGACTCAAATAATGGTCACAGGTGGGAATAAAGGGGTTTGTTGCTAGCCCTTCTTTCCCAACTTCTAATTATATTTTTCCTCATGCCTCTGGCTATATAACCAATTATGTTGCCCTCAACCCTAACCTCCCTTGTCCTGTCTCTGTTCTGTGCTCCCCAGAACCTATAAAAGGGAAACGCCCCTTTTGCTCAAAATCTTTGGCTAGAAAGTGAGGCACTCATTGACACCCCCCCCCTTTATTAAGAAGTACAGAGCCCTATTATTAAACTATTATCTTACTTAGAAAAGTGTGCTTTGGTTTACCTATTTGTTAAATTTCACTTGTGACACAACCAATTTGAAAGACTGCTCTAAATCAATAATAAGAGAAATACAATTTTGAGATTTTACCATATACCGTGCAAATTGACAGCGATAATGAAGGGTGGAAGGTCTATGGAAAGACAAGTATACTTGGTAGAGCTATAAAAAATTAGTTCAACTATTCTAAAGAGCAATTTAGAATTATGTTTAAAAGTGGCTAAAATGTGATTTTTGACCCAGAGAGGCTACTTCTAAATATATAACCCTAAGAAAGTCAAATATATAAATAAGGGTACAACAAAATATTCAGCAGGCCTTACTGTAGTAGTAAAGAATTAGAAGCAGAATAGATGTACATGAATTGAGAAATGTCTAAACAAAATGCGGTACATGAATATAATGAAAAGTTATTATGTTTCATGAAATTATTTTTTAATTAATTTATTAGTTTAGTTTCGGTTAACAAGATTCAATTCCATAGTTCCCTGATTTTCAAATTTCCTTTACTTCCCTCCCCCGTGCCCCCATGACAGCATAGAGCCCAGTATAGGAACTGCAAATGCATTCATATTAGACATTATTCCAATTACAAAGGCGTATTGTACTAGGTGGGATGAAAGATGGTAAGGAAGAAATAAAACCAAACAATGAAAAGAAAAAGATCATTCAGTTTGCTTCTATCAGGATTTAGGCTCAGTTCTTTCTAGTTATATCTCTGGATGGCACATTTCTCACTTTCTTGAGTCTTTCGGGATTGACGTATATCATTGCATTGCTGAAAAGAGTCCAGTCTGTCCTAGTTGGTCATCACAGATAATGGTATGTCTGTGATTGTATACAAATTTCTTCTGATTCTACTCTTCTCGCTCAGCATCAGTTTGTATAAGTCTCTCCAGGAAATTATGAAATCTGTCACCTCCTTGTTTCTTATAGCACAATAATATTCCATTACATTCATATACCACAACTTGTTTAGCCATTCCCCAATTGATGGGCACCCCTTTAGTTTCTAATTCTTTGCAATCACAAAAAGGGCTGCTAAAATATTTTTGTACATACGGGTCTTCCTCCCACTTCTATGATCTCTTTGGCATATAACCCTAGAAGTGGTATTGTTGGGTCAAAGGGTATGAAATTATTTATAATCCTTTGAACATAATTCCAGATTGCTCTCCAGAATGGTTGGATAAGTTCACAACTCCACCAGCAATGTATTAGTGTTCCAATTTGACCACATCCTCTCCAGCATTTGTCACTTTCTTGTTTTGTCATCTTAGCCAATCTGACTAGAGAGATGTGGTATCTCAGAGTTGTTTTGATTTGCATTTCTCTAATCAATAGTGTTTTAGAGCATTTCTTCATATGCTTATAGATATCTTTAATTTCTTTCTCTCAAAACTGCCTGTTCATATCCTTTGACCATTTATCAATTGGGGAATAACTTGTATTCATATAGATTTGGCTCAATTGTCCATAAATTTTAGAAATGAGTCCTGTATCAGAGACACAAGTTGCAAAAATTCTTTCCCAATTTCCCACCTCCCTCTTGATCTTGGTTACATTGGCTTTTTTTGTACAGAAGTTTTTCAATTTAATGTAAACAAAATTATCCATTTTGCATTTTATAATGCTCTCTAATTCTTGTTTGGTCCTAAAATCTTCCCCTCTCCACAAATCTGTCAGGTAAACTATTCCTTGTTTTCCCAAATTGCTTACAGTATCATCCTTTACACCTAGATCATGCACCCATTTAGACTTGACTTTGGTATATGGTGTTAGACAGTGATCTATGCCCAGTTTCTGCCATACTGTATTCCAGTTTTCCTAGCAGTTTTTGTCAGTGCATTCTTATCCCCAAAACTGGGGTCTTTGGGTTTATCGAACAATAGATTACTATATTCATTAACTGCTGGGTCTCCTGCACCTAATCTATTCCATTGATCCACTACTCTACACCTCTGCCAGTACCAAGCAGTTTTGATGACTGCTGCTGTATAATACAGATCAAGATCTGGCATAGCTAGTCCACCTTCCCTAGCATTTCTTTTCATTAATTTCCTTGATATTCTAGACCGTTTATTTTTCCAAATAAATTTTGTTATTATTTTGTCTAACTCTAGAAAGTAGATTTTTGGTAAACTGATTGGTATGGAACTAAATATATAGTTTAGTTTGGGTAAAATTGTCATTTTTATTATATTAGGTCAACCCAGCCGTGAGCAATTGATATTTTTCCAACTACTTAGATCTGATTTTATTTGTGTGAGAAGTGTTTTGTAGTTGTGATCATATAGATTCTGGGTTTGTTTTGGCAAGTAGATTCTCAAATATTTTATGTCTTACAGTGACTTTAAATGGGATTTCTCTTTCTATCTCTTGCTATTGAGTTTCATTAGAGATGTACAGGAATGCTGAGGATTTATGTGGGTTTATTTTATATCCTGCAACTTTGCCAAATTTATTTATTGTCTCAAGTAGTTTTTTACTTGATTGTCTAGGATTCTCTGAGTATATCATCATTTCATCTGCAAAGAGTGATAGCTTGGTCACTTCTTTGCCTAATTTGATTCCTTTGATTTCTTTTTATTCTCTAATTGCTACTGCTAGTGTTTCTAGTACCAGATTGAATAAGAGGGGTGATAGTGGACACCCTTGTTTCACTCCTGATCTTATTGGAAAGGCTCCTAGTTTATTCCCATTGTGTATAATACTTGCTGATGGTTTTAAATAGATGCTATCAACTATTTTAAGGAAAGCTCCATTTATTCCTACACTTTCTAGTGTTTTTAATAGGAATGGATGTTGTACTTTGTCAAAAGCCTTTTATGCATCTATTGACATGATCATGTGGTTTCTGCTAGTTTTATTGTTGATATGCTCAATTATACTGATGATTTTCCTAATATTAAACCATCCTTGCATTCCTGGAATGAATCCTACATGATCAAAGTATATTATTTTTGTGATAAGTTGTTGGAGTCTTGGCTAATATTTTATTTAAAATTTTTGCATCTAAATTCATGAAGGAAATTGGTCTATAATTTTCTCTGTTTTATCTCTTCCTGATTTAGGAATCAGTACCATATTTGTGTCATAGAAAGAGTTTGGTAAGACTCCTTCTTCACTAATTTTCCCAAATAGTTTGTAGAGTATTAGAATCAATTGTTCTTTAAATGTTTGATAGAATTCACTAGTGAACCCATCTGGCCCTGGAGATTTTTTCCTAGGGAGTTTATTGATGGCTTGTTTGATTTCTTTTTCTGAGATGGGGTTATTTAGGTAATTCACTTCTTCTTCAGTTAATCTGGGCAACTTTTGATTTTGTAAATATTCATCCATTTCACTAAGATTGTCATATTTATGTGCATACAATTGGGAAAAATAATTCCTCATTATTTTTTTTTTCGATTTCCTCTTCTTTAGAGGTAGATTCACCCTTTTTATTTTTGATACTCATAATTTGGTTTTCTTCTTTCTTTTTTTTTATCATATTGACTAAGGGTCTATCAATTTTGTTGATTTTTTCATAAAACCATCTCTTAGTTTTATTTATTAATTCAATAGTTTTCTTAATTTCAATTTTATTAATCTCTCCTTTGGTTTTCAATATTTCTAATTTAGTACTAAATTGGGGATTTTCAATTTGTTCTTTTTCTAGCTTTTTCAATTGCATGTCCAATTCATTGACCTCCCTTCTCTCTGCTTTAATTAAGTATGCACTCAGGGATATAAAACTTCCCCTGAGAACTGCCTTTAGTGCATCCCACAAATTTTGGTATGTTGTTTCATTATTATCATTCTCTTGAATGAAATTATTGATTGTTTCTATAATTTCTTCTTTGACCCATCCATTCTTTAGGATTAAATTGTTTAATTTCCAATTAGTTTTCTGTCTATCTTTCCCTGGCCCTTTATTGCATATAATTTTTATTGCATCATTATCTGAGAATGATGCATTTAATATTTCTGCCTTTTTGCACTGGATTGTGAGGTTTTTATGCCCTAGCACATGGTCTATTTTTGAGTATGTTCCATGCACTGCTGAGAAGAAAGTAAATTACTTTTTATCCCCATTTAGTTTTCTCCAGAGATCCATCCTATCTAGTCTCTCTAAGATTCTATTCACCTCCTTAACTTCTTTCTTGTTTATTCTGAGGTTAGATTTATCAAGTTCAGAGAGAGGGAGATTAAGGTCCCCCACTAGTATAGTTTTGTTATCTATTTCTTCCTCTAACTCCTTTAACTTCTCCTTTAGGAATCTGGATGCTATACCACTTGGTGCATATATATTAAGTAGTGATATTGCTTCATTCTCAATGGTGCCTTTTAGTAGGATATAGTTTCCTTCCTTATCTCTTTTAATTAGATCTATTTTTGCTTTTGCTTTATCTGAGATAAGTATTGCTACCCCTGCTTTTTTTTGCTTTAGCTGAGGCATAATAAATTTTACTCCAACCTTTTACCTTTACCCTATGGGTATCCCTTTGTTTCAAATGTGTTTCTTGTAGACAGCATATTGCAGGATTATGGTTTTTAATCCATTCTGCTATCTGCCTCTGTTTTATAGGAGAGTTCATCCCATTCACATTCACAGTAATGACAACTATCTGTCTCTTCCCCTCCATCCTATTCCCTCCCCTGTTTATGTTTTTGTTTATTCCTTCTCCCTTCCCCTCCTTGAAGTTTTCCCTTTTGACCGCCCCCTCCCTCACTATTCCCACCTAGTGACCCCCCTTCTTAACCTACCCTCTCCCCTTACTACTATTTCCCTCCCTTCTAATCCCCCCATTTAGTCTCCTCCTTTTCACCCCCCCTTACCCTTCCACTATCTATAGGACACAATAAATTTTTATACTTATCAGAGTAAATCACTCCCCTTTTGATTCCAAACCAATGAGAGTAAATTTCAAACAGTGCTCCTCTCCCTCCCTCCTTTTCCTCTATTTAATGAATTTATATGTCTATTCACATTAGAATCTTAAACTTCACTGATTAAGTTGATCCCTCTTTGAACCAGAACTAGTGAGAATAGTGTTTAAATGATGCCTCTTCAGATGGCATATTTTACCTTTTTCTATCTAATCCTTTCCTTTTTCCCATTACAGTCCCTTTGATCCACTTAATAGTTTTTTTTTAGTCTTCAGGTTAGTGCATTCATACCCACACCCTCTATCTAAGTATAACCCTTTTGAAGGTCATGATAATCATAAAGATTTAAAATATCGACAGTTATCAGCTCCACATATAGGGATGTGAACATTTTGCTCTTGTTGCATCCCAAGTAATGAGTGTGTGTTTGTAGGTGTGGGTGTGTGCACTTATGTTTCCCTTGTTTATCTTTTTATGTCTTTCTAGAGTCTTGTAACTGGAATCAAATTTTCCATTGAGCTCTGGCTTTTTCATCAGGAAAGTCTGGAAGTTCCATATTTCATTAAACGTCCATCTCCTTGCCTGAAAGATTATGCTCAGTTTTGCCGGGTAGTTAATCCTTGGTTGTAGTCCTAGCTCTCTTGCCCTACGAAATATCAAATTCCAGTCCCTCCGCTCTTTCAATGTAGAAGCTGCTAGGTCCTGTGTGATCCTAACTGTAGTTCCTCAATATTTGAATTGTTTCTTTCTGGCTGCTTGTAGAATTTTTTCTTTAATCTTGTAATTCTGGAATTTGGCTACTATATTTCTTGGAGTTTTCAGTTTGGGATCTCTTTCAGGAGGAGTCCAGTGAATTCTATCGATAGCTATTTTATCTTCTGATTCCAGGACCTGAGGACAGTTTTCTTTGACAATCTCTTGGAGGATGTTGTCTAGATTGCTTTTTTCATCATGGCTTTCTGGTAGACCAATAATTCTTAAGGTGTCTCTCCTGGATCTGTTCTCTAGGTCAGTTATTTTTCCAGTGAGCTATTTTACATTTTCTTCCAATTTTTCGATCGTTTTGTTTTTTTTTTTTTGATTGACTCCTGCTGCATCATAGAGTTCTGAGTTTCAGTTTGATTGTATCTAATTTTTAGTGAATTATGGTCTTCAGTTAGTTTTTGAAGTTCCTTTTTTAGGGACGTATTTTTTTTTCCAAGTTGGTCACTGCCTCCCTGATTTGGTCTTTAAAATTTTTCTTAACCTCCTCCAGGAATGCTATTTGGGCTTGAGACCAGATCATATTTCCTTCTGTGGGCTCAGGTGTGGGTAGAGAGTCTATATTGTCCTGTGTATTTGGTTGTTCTTGCCCTGCATAGTAGGCTCGAATAGACTTTCTTGCCTTCCCCTTCTCCTTCTCAGCTTCCTTCCTTCCCATTGTGACTTCCTGTTTCTTAGTGTCTCAGGCTATGAGTTTAGGGCCTGATACTTAACTTTGAATACCTCTGGGTGGCTAGTTTATGGCTAAGTCAGGGAAATCAGTGAGGAATGTAGATGTATAGGTGGGGGTGAGTCTGACCACTTCAGATTTCTGCCTCTATACCCCTGGGCTATAAGTAGGCTTTTGTTGGTGAGGTGAGATGGGGCTTGTTGGGACCCCTCCCTCTCTTCTCTTCAGACTCCTGGCTGTCTCAGTTACACCCCTTCTTGGAGACTCTCAAGCCTGAGGCTATTTCCATTAACTTGGGATTTCAATCTGGGTGGGAGACTTATCTTTGGGTTTTCTGCTTCATGAAGGAGGGATGGGAGGATCAGAGCAGCTAGAATTTACTTTGCCATTCCAGCCCCTGTATTATACAGGCAGGCAGTTTCTAAACTTCCAGGCTGGGGGCCAAATGCAGTGGGAGAAGCCACTCTCTCCACTGGGGGCCTGACTCTCCTACCTGGTTCCAATGACCCTTCCCTTCCGTGAGATGACTGTGATTCGTCCTTGGTAAGTCTGCAGGCTGGGGCTTTTTCTCTCTCTGGTGTAGTCTGTTTGTCTGCTCTTAGGTCTGAGCTATGCAGACCCTACACGCTCTGTGCTCAACCTGTCCTGACACACTGGGAACCTCCTGGGCTGGACTGTGTCACGCTCTGTCTTCCAGTGGGCTCCGTCACTCTGGTGTTTCATGAAATTATTATGAAGAATTCAGAAAAGTATGGAAATTTACATGAATTGATGCAGAGTGAAGCAGAACGAAAAAAACAATATACATAACAATTACAATATAAATGGAAAGCATGAAAATATAAAACTGAATTTATTATAATTACACTAACCAAGCTTGGCCCTCGAGAAGAGTTAAGAACAGTATAGAAGCAGAAGGCTATAATTATAGAGGGGCAGCTAGATGGCTCAATGGATACAGAGCTGGGCCTGAAGTCATGAAGATCTATCTATGTTCAAATCCTGCCTCAGACACTTCATTACTTGTGTGACCCTGGACAAGTAATTTAACTTCTATTTACTTTAATCCACTGGAGAAGAACATAAAAATCACTACAATATCCCTTCCAAGAAAACTCTATGGAGAATTTAATCCACTCACTGGATCACAAAGAGTTGGACATGACTAAACAGAATATAGAATATACTCTCAAGCAAAGCTAATGCATTGGTTGGTTTGACTGAACTGCTTTCTCCCTCTTATTCATAGAAATAAATGAAATGTGATGCAAAAAACCCAATTAAAATAAATACATGCCACCACCACCAAAAACAAAACAACCAAAAAAACCCACCCAAAATATTCACAACTCATATTCTTTTTCTTCTATCAAAATGCACTGCTTAAAAAAAGTTGTTGTTTTTTTTTTTACCTAAAGGAGCCTTCATGATAATGAAAAAGAAGAGTGATAGAACTGAATTATTTCCCCCCAAAAATAGAGTAGTAAAGCATCAATGCCTCCCAATAATAATACTACATAAAATTTATATAGCACTTTAATTTTGAAAAACACATTACAAATAATAATTCATTTGATCTTCACAACAATTCTGTGAGATAAGTGCTAGTGTTAGTCTCATTTTGGAGATGAAGAAACAAAGGTTGAGAAAGATTAATAGTGTGCCTGGGACCAGGGACCTATTTAGAGAAGGATCTGAATCAAGCCTTGACTAGTCTAGCACCATATACCAGAAGTCTTTCTGACCTTGCCTAAAAAACAAGATCTGCCAGGTGCCAGGGATCTTCAGGATTATTGGTTGTGGTCTGCCAGACCCTGCTCCTGGATTTCCCATCTTTGAACCTTCACTAGCAACTGACTCTGGTAAGTATGACCCTTCTCAATTTATGTTGATGCTTGTTCCCAGTGACATACTGTCTCTACTATGCCTAACTGTTCCTTCCCTGTAAGAATGATACAGTTCTGGAACAGACCTTTGCTTGCTGGCAGACCTCTTAAGTGTCTATAAGTTTCCAAAGTCTTGTGTATGACCTTGGAGAAGTCATCTGACCTCTCTGTGCCTCAATTTCAACTGTAAAATGAGAGTGCTGGACTAGATTTTAACACGCCTTCTAACTCTAAAGCTATGCTCATGTTAAGTTTCCCTAAGAAGGATTCTTATTTAAACCAAACACTGTTATAGCAAGTTTTAACAAAAAACAAAGCATGAAGTAAAAGTCTTGCATTAAAAACAAACCTTGATCATATTCCAACTCTCAAAACTACCTTAACACTTATAAGTTTGCTACCATATGAAAATCAAAAAGTGAAACTCAAAAGTATATTTTGGAGCAGATCTTAGGAAGTCACTTCCAATAAATTCATTCTATATTATATGTAATTTAACTCAGTCTTGTGTCTAGAGTATGTATGCCATTTGCTATATTTCTGATTCCCAAATGAGGACAAAAGAATATTCCTTGGGGGGGGGGGGGGGAGTCAAGATGGCAGAGCAGAAACAGGACTTCTGCAGGGCTCTGCCTTCCATCTACTCCAATTCATGTAAAAAATTACTGTGAAGAAACTTTGGAGCTACAGCACCCATAAAATGACACAGAGAAGCTAACCTTTCCTGAGGAGAGCTTGGCAGGCCAGCAGAAAGTAGCCAGCACAGTTCTCTAGTAGCCAAGCACAGCCCCACTTGAGCTGGAGGTTTTAGCCTCAGGGCAGGCCAGACAGCCACCTGCTGGAGGGACTTCATATCACCAGCAGCTGTGGCAGTTTCCAGAATTATCAACACAGAGATGTTAATGACAAAGTGAGAGGTCAATGCAGTGTGGACCTTGGGATCCAGTAGTTCAGGAGTTCAGTAGGCCTTGGTCCCCAGGGCAAGAAGTGGTTGAGGCACAGAGGCTGTGTAGCCACAGCCACATGACAGCTTCAACTCCTGGCCTGTAGATTGTAGGGGGACCAAACAACCAGTCTGAGGGGTAATCTCTCTTGTTCTAACTTGCTTGGATCTGGATCACTGTCTAGGATGGAGGTCCTGGGGTACGCAATCAGCTTGCCAGAGCGTGTGGAGGCTTCAGAGAGGGCACCCAACTAACAGCTCCAACAGCTGAGAAAACGCCAGCATCTGGAGTTTGGCATAAAGCTCCACTGTCTGGTAGCAAAGTCTTATTGTGGCAAAAACCTCAAAAGTCAAGTAACTGAGTGGCAACATGAGCAGGCAAAGGAAGCAGAGAGACTCAACTTTACACATGTATTCTGGGGACAAAAAGGATCAAAGCATGGAACAGGAGGAAGACAGTGAAGTCAGAACTCCTGCAGCAAAAGCTTCTAAGAAAAATACAAGCTGGTTACAGACCATAGAGGACCTTAAGAAGGATTTTGAAAACCAAATGAGAGAAGTGGAGAAAAATTGGGAAGAGAAATGAAAATGATGCAAAAAAATCATGAAAAGAGAGTCAACAACCCTACTGAAGAAAATAATACCTTAAAAAATAGACTAACTAAATGGCAAAAGAGGCTCAAAAAGGCAATGAAGAGAAAAATGTTTTACAAAGCCGAATTTGCCAGATGGAAAAAGAAAATCAAAAGCTCACTTTAGAGAATCATTCCTTCAGAATTAGATTGGAACAAATGGAAGCTAGTAACTTTATGAGACATCAAGATACTATTAAACAGATCCAAACCAATGAAAAAATAGAACGCAATGTGAAATTTCTCATTGGGAAAACCACTGACCTAGAAAATAGATCCAGGAGAGATAATTTTAAAATTATTGGACTACCTGAAAGCCACGATAAAAAAAAAGAACCTATAAATCATCCTTCAAGAAATTCTCAAGGAAAATTGCCTTGATGTTTTAGAATCAGAGGGCAAAATAGAGGTTGAAAGAATCCACTGATCACCTCCTGAAAAAGATCCCAAAAAGAAAACTCCTAGGAATATTATAGCCGGTTCTGGAATTACCAGATTAAGGAGAAAATATTACAAGTAGCCAGGAAGAAACAATTTGAATACTGTGGAAATACAATCAGGATAACACAGGATCTGGCAGCTTCTACACTGAGGGATCAATGGGCATGGAATATGATATTCTGGAGGTAGAGGAGCTGGCATCAAAACCAAGAATTACCTACCTAGCAAAACTGAATATAATGTTTCAGGGGAAAATATGGTCATTTAATGAAATAGAGGACTTTCATGCATTCTTGATGAAAAAAACAGAGTTGAATAGAAAATCTGACATTCAGAAGAAGCAAGAGAAGCATGAGAAGGTAAACAGGGAAAAGAAATCATAAGGAACTTATCAAAGTTGAACTATTTACATTCCTACATGGAAAAACGATGATTATAACTTATAAATAGTTGAAGGGAATATAAATGTATATACATACATGCATACATATATACATATGTCTATATAGGAGGGTATATGGGCATACGAATATGTATGTGTATATATATTTGTACAGGTATACATAGAGGGCACAGGGCCAGTTGAATAGGAAGAGGTGATACTTAAAAGGTGAAATTGAAAGGTGAGAGAGGAGATGGGGAGAGACAGAATAGGGTCAATGATCCCATATAGAAGAGGCAAGGGAAAACTGTTACAATGGAGAGGAAGAACAGGAAGGCAAAAGGAAATGGTTCAACCTTACTCGCATTGAATTTGGCTTGGCCAGGTAATGACATATACACTAAATAGGGTATTTCACCCTACAGGAGAGTAGGGGTGAAGGGGATGAGAGGGAGGATGATGGAGGGGAGGTTAGGGGGAAGTTGGAAGTACACATTAAGGGACAGGGTCAAAGTAGAGAACAGGACAACTCAGGGTCGGGATACAATGGAGGGAAATATAGTCAGTCTTTCACAACATATCCACTATGTAAATGTTTTGTGTAGCTACACATGTACACCCTATATTGAATTGCGTATCTTCCCAGAAAGGGTGGGTGACAAGGGTGGAAGGGAAAGAGGGAAAGAATCTAGAATTCAAAGTTTTAACATCAAAAGTTTAAAACATATATATATTTACATGCAACTGTGAAATAAGATATACTGGCACTGTGGTATAGAGATCCATCTTGCCATACTGGAAAGTCCGAGGGGGTATGAGGGAGATTATAGGAGAGAGCAAATTGGCGGAGGGGGTATACAGTGGGATCACTGTTTTGGGGTGATGGGTAGGGGAAAGATGGGGAGAAAATTTGTAACTCAAAATCTTGTGGAAATGAATGATGTAAACTAAAAATAAACATAAAATTTAATTTTAAAATATTTTTTAGAAAAGAAATGAAAAGAAAGGTCCATCTCAATCAGGTAAGGGGGAAGCACGTTCCAGGACAGGAAGCATTCCTAGGATAGGAAGTATCCCAGCAAGCCCCACCTCAGCAAACCAGTGGGATAGCCTGACCCCCAGTGTTGTGGAACAGGTAAACACAAATACCAGGATCCCTGAGTGCTTTAGTATAGCCAGGGGAACAGACATATACCAGACCCAAGAACTACCATGTTCTTGGGCACAGCCCCAGATGGGCAGGCATCCTCCAGCTGCCAGACCTCAGCATTGCCCCAGAAAACATCCTACATCATCTAGACCTCCAAGAGCTTCAATGCGGCCCAGGGAAGATCAACATCTTCCAGGGGCCAGACCTTCACATGCTTCAGCATAGTTCCAGGGAAACATAGAAAAATACCACTTGGCCTCAGCAAGCACTAGATACCACCGCTAGAATCCCAGTTCAGCACCAGGTAAGCTGTCATACCCCCTGTAGCCTCTAGCAGCACCAGTCTCTCCCTGCCTCCTCATACACCCTCAACACAGCGTCAGACACAAGGGGCCCCTATGAGGGTCTCAGAGCAACATCAATGCAGCACCAGGTAAACAACCAGGGCTTACAGCCACTGGCATAGGAAGCCTGAGACCACTCTGGGAACAGAGATCAAATTTAAAAGAAAAAGGTCAGAAAAAAATTTAAAAGAAAGGAAAAAGGCAAAAAATATACATACATATATATAAATATAAATAAATAAATGAATATATATATATAATCTGACCATAGAACGTGATTATAGTGACAGGGAAGTCCAAGACACAAACTCAAGAGGACAACAATGTCAAAACCCCTATGGGCAAAACCCCAAATTAAAACAGAGAGTCATCTCTAGCTCATAGAAGAGTTCAAAAAGTAACCTGAAAATGATATAAAAGAGGTAAAAGAAAAATGGGGAAAAGTAATGAGAGTGATGCAAAAGAATTATGAAAAAAGACTCAACAGCTTGGAAAACTGCTTAAAAAGTAGAATTGGCAAAATGCAAAAGGAGACACAGAAATCCACTGAAGAAAACAATTCCTTAAAAAGTACAACTGGCCAAATAGAAAAGAAAACACAAAAGCTGAGAGGGGAAAAAACAACACCTTAGTTAGAATTGGGCAAGTGGAAGCTAATGACTCTATGAGACATTGTGAATCAATCAAATTCAAAAGAATGAAAAAATGGAAGAAAATGTAAAATACCTCATGGAAAAAACAACTGACCTGGAAAACAGATCCAGGAGAAACAATATCAGAATCATTGGACTACCTGAAAACCATAATCAAAAGAGCTCTAATCTGTTGATATTAATTCTTCTATCTTGCAAAAAGTACTGTGCAATAATAAAAGATGAACAGGGACATTTCAGGAAAACCTGGAAAGACTTATACAAACTGATGCAAAATGAAATGAGCAGAACTAAGGAAACGCCGTTCACACTATGCAACCTCATGATGATCAACTATGAATGACTCAAATCAGAAGGAGCTAGACAGCATTTTTCAAGAAATTATTGAGGAAAACTTCCCTGAGGTCCTGGAATCAGAGGGCAAAACAGAATCCACTGATCACCTCAGAAAAGGGACCCTAAAATAAAACCCCAAGGCACATTGTAGCCAAATTTCAGTAACTATCAGGTCAAGGAAAAAATACTACAAATGTCCAGAAAGAAACAATTCAGATATTGGGGAGTTAAATCAGGATCACACAGCTGCAATGTTAAAGGACTGGAGGTCATAGACCATGATATTCTGGGGAGCAAAAGCACTAGGACTACCACCAAGAATCACTTACCTGGCAATATTAAACCTAATATATGAAGGGGAAAATGGTCATTCAAAAACACAGAAGGACTTTAAGCCTTCATAAGGAGAAGATAAGAACTAAACCAAAATTTGACCTCCAATATCAAGACCAAGGTAAAAAGGGGAAAGAAAACACAAGGGATTCAATAAACTGTTTACATCCCTACACTGGAAGATGATACTTGTAACTCTTAAGAATTGTATCACTAACAGCACAGACAGAAGGAATATATACAGACAGAGGATACAGGTATAAGGTGTATTTGAGGGAATGATATAAAAAAAAAAATTAAGGGATGAGAAAAAGGAGCACAATGGGAAGGGAGAGGTAGAATGAGGTAAATTATCTCACATAAGAGGAAAGAAAGACCTTTTACAATGGAGGGGAAGCTCCAAGCACTATTCATACTACACATTGCACCAGGCTTTATATATACTTTTTTTTGTGCTTTTTGGAGGGCAATTGGGGTTAAGTAACTTGCCCAAGGTCAGTCGGCTAGGTTTTCGTTTGTTTGTGTGTTAAGTGTCTGAGGCGGGATCTGAACTCAGGTCCTTCTGACTCCAGGGCCGATGCTTTACTCACTGTGCCACCTAGCCGCCCTTTATATACATTTTTATTGATACTTTTTTATATTTTCTACATTTCCTACCTTCCCTTATAAGAAGATGAAAAAAAAAAGTGGTTATGTAAAAGTAACCAACACAACAAAAGTCTTGTTATAAGTATGGTGTTTCACACCTTATAGTCATGCTTGTTCTTTGTAATTTTGCAATATTCATTTCCGATTTTTCTTTTGTGGTTTTTCTTTCCATTTATATTATTATAGTCATTATGTATATTGTTTTCTTGGCTTTGTTTACATCATTCTGTATCAGCTCTTATATATCTTACTATGTTTCTTTGTATTCATCAAACCCATCATTTCTTATAGTATAGTAATATTACATTACACTCATGTACCATAATTGGTTTGTCCATTACCCAATCAGTTGACATCTCCTGTATTTGCAATTCTATGTTGAAACAAACAACACCAGCATTTGGTTTTGATCATTTTACTGTTGTTACTACTTCTTAGTAAACATTGTCTACCTTGTTTTCCTGGTTTTTCTTTAGTTCACATAAGTCTTCCTATGCTTTTCTATATCCATAATATCTGCATAATGTACTGTAATATCCCATTAATTCATGTATCAAAACTTGCTTAGCCATTCCATATCTATGGGCACTCACTTTGTTTCAAGTTCTGCACTAAGTATTTTGGCATACACACAGACCTGTATTTTTTATCATTGATCTTGGAGTATAAATACCCTCTGGGTCGACAGGTTCAGTTCCTATCCATAACACTGCGCTGTCTTAATACAGATTTATTAAGGTTCAGGATACCAAAGTTCAGAACAAGGAAACACAAAACATACATCAAGACAGAAAAAGTCAAGCCAGCTTTATCAAGAGGACATACAATAAGGAAGGGCAGTCAGGGATTATATAAATAGATCAGGTTTGGGGCGGCTAGGTGGCGCAGTGAGTAAGAGCGTCGGCCTCGGAGTTTGGATGACCCGAGATCAGATCCGGCCTCAGAAAATGAGCACCCACGCATAAATCAAATGACTAGCCATGTAACCTTGAGCAAGTTACTTAACCCCAATTGCTTTAAAAAAAAAAAATAGATCAGGTTTACTGGGCCTGGTAAAAGTAGGTACCACATTGGAGCCCTGGATGGAACTTGGCACCAAAATTGGGGAAGACTAGTGGATTTTTATAGAGTTCTTATCTCAATCAAGCAGGACCTGGCATTGGGGGAAGGGAATAAGGAACCTGGACCTGGGGGGGGGGGGGGTTGATGCTAAATCATGCTAGTTGGGAAAGTGAAAAAAAGGGAAGATTCCTGGGAAATTGGCAACCTAGTTAGTTAATACTCAATTTTCATACTGATCTAGGAAGGGCTTTAGTTCTTAAAATCTCTATCAGTGGACTACATATCCTGATCCTTTTTGTAGATATTGGATACAAAGACTTTTTCCCTCAATGACCAAGTCCCTTTTTATCTTAGTTGCATTAATTTTATTGGTGCAAAAGCTTTTCAATGTTATATAATCAAAATTATCTATTTTCTTTTGTAACCTCCTTTACCTTTTAGTTGGTTAAGAATTCACTTCTTGCCACAGTTGTGAAAAGGTCTGGTCTGGTTCTCTTATAATTTTTTTTTCTTTAATGGTATACCTTTAACATTCAGGTCATATTTCCACTTTAATTTATTATGACATGTTGTAAGATATTGATCATATCATGAGTGAAATTCAACAAAGGTAGACTGAGGTATATATCCTCAAAGTAAGATAACAGTAGGGCACAGACCCTGTTAATAAAATGGGTCTAATGACTGCCTCAGTGAGCCAAAAACACCACTAAAAACAAGATGCAGCCCCTTTTTAAAAGCATAAAGAACAGAACAAGGTAGGTGAGGAAATAAGTTACAGCTGGTTACAAGGTTAACAGCATTACAGTGTGGTGGAGAAAGAGGAATACCATGATTGATTAGAGTTGAAACATGTGGGATAATATGATTGGCTGGAAGTTGGAAATGAGGGGCTAGCAACAACTCCTTCCTTTTCTCCTATGACTAAGAAAAGTTCATTATCCGAGTGTACCTATAAGGATAGAGACGGTGGGTCAGATTTCTTTGGGAGGCAAAACAGATATCCTTGAAGGATAGCCTGGTAGTGTAAAGATGCTACACCAGAATTCCTGGTCTCCACCTGTATATCTCAAGGATAGTAGATTTTGCTGAGGCAAGATCAGAGCAATGGTTAGAAGACAACTGGAATTCTAAATTTAACTCATTACAAGCCAGCTGAATTTCTGTGCTAAGTTCAGAGACAAAGAGCCATGACTTAGGCAGTTATAGGATAAAACCAATTAGCTGTAAATAGGATTAATAAAAAAATGACACAAAATCAATTTAATCTTCTAAGTCTAAATCTAATATGTACTAGACTGCTCTCCAGTTTTATCAGTAACTCTTGTCAAATAGGGAGTTCTAACATAGGAACTGTTTTATCTTTATCTTTGCACTTCCAGTGCTTAGCACATACTAGGCAAGGATGGTACTAATAAATTATTTTTTGAATGAATAAATTAGTTAAGAAAACTGGATACACCTCTTCCTTTGACATCTGCATATCTAAAGAATAAACATGAAGCAAACTTAGTAAATAGAGAGTTGGCCTGAGTTAAGATGTCCTGGGTTCAAATACCACCTCTTGACACTAACTACGTGACTACAAGTAAATCACTAAATCTCTTTCAATGTCCTCAATCTACTCTTGAAAGCTATTAGTCTAAGGAAGTGTTAATTTACCTTAGTGAAGGAAGGAAGAGAGGAAGGGAGGAAGGCAGGAAGGAAGGATGGAAAAGAAAAATTAATGATATATTAGATATTTGTGACCATTTGGAATACTCATCCAACATTTTAGTCACCTAGATCTTTACCCATTTGAATCTCTTGATTAAAAAAAAAAAAACAAAACACCCAAACTCTAAAGTAAATTCCATAGCATTTCTGGATCTAGTTTTCTCATTTCTAGCTCCAAAATTTTATGTCTTATGTAAATATTTCTTCAATCCTAGAAAATGAAAATGCCTTGCCAAACAGATGCAAAAAATGTTTATTAATCTTTCTGAAGAAAGAAAAAAGACCAGCTGGCTCAAGTGTTTAGGTGAAGGATTTTTGGGAGGAAGCCACACCTGTGCTTTCTTCAGTGTCGAGAATTCCCTCCAATACTACAATTCGGTGACTAGTTTGTGACTTACACTTTATTGTTTGCCTGGGCCACTAAAAAATGACAACTGGCTCATGGTCAGACACCTAGTGTACTTCAGTCCTAAGAGTTGAGTCTTGGGCGTATTCCTGACTGTAAGGCAAGCCCTCTATTCACCATGTTATGCTATATCTCTGGACAACACAGTTTCTTCGAACTACAATATTTGAAACATTATATATAGTCACAAAGAGCTAATAAATTACAAATTAATAATTTGATGTTCAAAGTCAAATTTATTGTTTTATCATTCCTATGCTGAAACTGTTAGATTTGTTGCTTTTCTAGGCTTTAGAGAGCCTAATGAAATAGCACAAGGATAAATTTAACTACCAAGAACATTATCACTCCATTGAAATTTTTAAAGAGAAACTTACTTGGAGTGTACTTTGTTTGTACAAAGTGTAGTTGTGGTATCTTAGCAATGGGACAGAATAGATATCGAGGGAAATCTAGATGGCTCAAAATCCACTACAATGAAGAGAACGTGCGTATGAGCCAAACTTGGTGACCTTAAAAGGGAATTTTAAAAACACATTATAAAGTTACCTATAATAATCTAAATGCACTTTAAGTGTACTTCACACACACACACACACACACCATATGAATCCGTATAATAATTATGACATAGTCAAGAAGTGTAATTTATTGTATAAGTTCCATAATTAAATCAATGTGTAACTGTTTACACTGGAAGTCAGTCTGAGAAACACTACAATAATAGCAATGATTTAATATAAATCTGATCCAACAAGTATTTATTAAACATCTATTTCATGCAAGGTACAAAGAGCTGGGAATAAAATATAATGACAAGATGAACTGTCCTACCCTCCAGTAGCCTATGTTCTTCTGGTACAGTGCATGTAATGCACTGTATATGTCAATATATTCTTGATTTTTTTTTTGAGGGGGGAAGGCAAGGCAATTGGGGTTAAGTAACTTGCCCAAGGTTACACAGCTAATAAGTGTCAAGTATCTGAGGCCAGATTGCAACTCCAGTCCTCCTGACTTCAGGACTGAAGCTCTACTCACTGCACCACCTAGCTACCCCTATTCTTGATTATTTGAAAAGAAAGATAGCAATAATATATACATAGAAGGTGGCATGAGCTGAACCTTCAAGTTAAAAACAGATTCTACGAGACAGAACAAGGAAGGATTCCATTCCTGCCATGAATGATAGTCTGTGGAAAGGCACAGAAGCTGGAAATAGGAATGCCAAATTTGGGGAATAGTAATTAAGCCAGTTGTGCTGTAATAGAGTATGTGGTCTTCATTTACCTCATCTGTAAAACAGCTACCTTATTTGCCTGAAGGAATGGAATCAAGACTCTGGAGACTCTTGGGATTTCTTTCATATCAGATATATGATCCTAATGTTTACTGACAGAGTGAATTTTAGGAAGATTGATAGTTGTTTTGTTTTTCCCCTCATGAGGTTTATGGTCTTCGAAAGAGGTCAATTAAGTAGAGTCAACAGAATATGACTAAAAGAAAAAAAATGTTAACCTATTCTTTCCTTAAAACAAAAAAAAAAAATCATTCTATTTTGGGAGAGATAATATTGAGAAATAAATGGATAAAAATATATTTATGGGGAAAAAAGGGATCTCCAAAAGTTCTTTTATGACTGTTTTATGTATCACTCAAGAGTTAACCTAGTTTTTTTGGGAAAAAATGTATATAAGGAAAAAAAAATATTTTTCAAAAAACTTAATAACATTGAACACTTTCCTCAAAGAGAATCCTTTTGACTTTAAAAGCAGAGAGATACATATTTAATATATTGTGAAAATGATTCCTCCTGGGGGCGGAGCCAAGATGGCGGAAAGGAAGCAGTAACCTCGCTGAGCTCCTCTGTCACTAAGTCCAAAAGGGTAAATCTGAGCGGATTCCGGAGTGACGGAGCCTGCCCAGAGTGTCCGCAGAGGTCGAGCGCAGAGTGCGTGGGGTCTGCACAGCTCAGACCTAAGAGCAGGCAAGCAGACTACACCAGAGAGAGAAAAAGCCCCAGCCTGCAGACTTACCAAGGACGAATCGCAGTCATCTCGCAGAAGGAACAGATCATTGGAGCCAGGTAGGAGAGTCGGGTCCCCAGTGGAGAGAGTGGCTTCGCAGGCTGCATTCAGCCCCCAGCCTGGAAGTTTAGAAACTGCCTGCCTGTATAATACAGGGGCTGGAATGGCAAAGTAAATTCTAGCTGCTCTGATCCTCCCATCCCTCCTTCATGAAGCAGAAAGCCCAAAGATAAGTCTCCCACCCAGATTGAAATCCCAAGTTAATGGAAATAGCCTCAGGCTTGAGAATCTCCAAGAAAGGGTGTAACTGAGAAAGCCAGGAATCTGAAGAGAAGAGAGGGAGGGGACCCAACTAGCCCCACCTCACCTCACCAACAAAAGCCTACTTATAGCCCAGGGGTATAGAGGCAGAAATCTGAAGTGGTCAGACACACCCACACCTACACATCTACATCCCTCACTGACTTCCTGACTTAGCCATAAACTAGCCACCCAGAGGTATTCAAAGTCAAGGATCAGGCCCCAAACTCATAGCCTGAGACACTAAGAAACAGGAAGTCACAATGGGAAGGAAGGAAGCTGAAAAGGAGAAGGGGAAGGCAAGAAAGTCTATTCAAGCATACTATGCAGGGCAAGAACAACAAAACACACAGGACAATACAGACTCTCTGCCCACACCA